>SJYX01017723.1:45764-60188 GCA_006410675.1 Oreotragus oreotragus | reverse complement strand
TTGGTCATAACTTTTCTTCCAAGGAGTAAGCGTCTTCTAATTTCATGGCTGCAGTCACCATCTGCAGTGATTTTGGAGCCCCCCAAAATAAAGTCTGACACTGTTTCCACTGTTTCTCCATCTATTTCCGATGGAGTGATGGGACCCGATGCCATGATCTTCATTTTCTGAATGTTGAGCTTTAAGCCAACTTTTTCGCTCTCCTCTTTCATTTTCATCAAGAGGCTTTTTAGCTCCTCTTCACTTTCTGCCATAAGGGTGGTGTCATCAGCATATCTGAGGTTATTGATATTTCTCCCAGCAATCTTGATTCCAGCTTGTGTTTCTTCCAGTCCAGTGTTTCTCATGATGTACTCTGCCTACCAATGTTTATTTTCATACCTAATTTTATAAAAACTCCATAAAATTTAAATGCACCGCTGAACATGAGAAGAAAATCCCTATCAGTTCAGCCAGATAAGACTAGCCTGTTCCAGGAGAACAGCAGCTTCCTGTTATGCTGTATCGCTGTGAGGCTGAGGGTCCAAGATGGCACTCGGAACCTAAAGACACTTGTTTACAAGAGCTGTAGCTGTAGAAAGCAAGGCTCCCAGGCTGTGTGGACTGTGTATTATCTTATCTGGGGATGGCCTATCTGCTGGAAAGCATTATTTTGTTGCTATTCTGGGATTGTTCAAGTCTCTGATAGGGACAGCTCTAGTCTGCTGAATTCTGCATTCTGTCAGAGGAAGTGGAGCCTCCTTGACATGGGTTCACAGCCAGCTGTCTCAGTGGCTACCCCTGCTCTGCGCTGAGGTAGGTTGTGTCAACGAATTGTGCCAAATGCCCTATTTTCTACCTCTGCACTCCTTAATTTGGGTTCCAAACACTAGTTACTTGAACACAAAGATGGGACATCTTGATTCTTTTTTTTTCCCAGCAAAAAGGTGAGTCTTAGATCAATTATTTGTTTTACATTTAAATTTCATCTATAAGTACATCTTTGCCCCATAAACAGTGAACTTGGTTGTATTTATCTTCATTTTCCTTATTTACTCTTTAAAATACACATTTCTTTACAGTGAAAATGTATAACTGAATCGTTCACTATACATCTGAAACTAACACAACATTGTACATCAACTACACTGTGATTGCAGCCTGTGTGATTGCAGAAATTAAAAGACACTTGCTCCTTGGAAGGAGAGATATGGCAAACCTAGATGGTGTATTAAAAAGCAGAGACAGCACTTTGCAGACAAAAGTCTGTATCGTCAGGGCTACGGTTTTTCCGGTAGTCATGTATGGATGTGAGGTTTGAACCACAGGGAAGTCTGAGCTTCCAAGAATTAATGCTTTTGAATTACGGTGCTGGAGAAGACTCTTGAAAGTCCCTTGGACTGCAGGAGGAGATCAAATCAGTCAGTCTTAAAGGAAATCTACCCTGAATACTTATTGGAAGGACTGATGCTGAAGCTGAAGCTCCAACACTTTGACCACCTGATGTGAAGAGCCGATTCATTGGAAAAGATGCTGGGAAAGATTGAGGGCAAGAGGTGAAGGTGATCACAGAGGATGAGATGGTTGGATGGCATCACTGACTCGATGGACATGAGTTTGAGCAAGCTCCATGAGATAGTGAAGGACTGCTGCAGACCATGGGGTCACAAAGAGTTGAACACGACGAAGTGACTGAACAACGACAAAGTACTCCAATATAAAATAAAAACTGAAAAAACATATAAATTTCTCTCAAAGCAATTCAATTTTAAGCAGAGAAGAAAAAGACATGTAATAATCAAGAGTAATCTTTACACAAAATAAGCTCTCCCTTTATTTGAATGCATGTTCCCTGGACAGAATCTCGTCTCCAAACATGTTAGCAAAATGTTTTATGCATTACCCTCTAATTGGGGTTCAGGAGGTGGTTCTCCCAGCAGATGAGAAAAATATTCTTTTATTTTGACATTGCATCATTGTTAAATTTATGGCATGGGAGAAAGCATCTGAAATAAGTTTTCACTATTCATTAGTATTCATGACAGGAACTGACCTGAACTTCAAGATTTTAAAAATAACCTTTAAAGAAACCAGACATTGAAATGTGCTTTATTTTCATTTGAAAGGTACACAAATGATTTTTTTCTGAGCTGGCAATTTGTGTTTTGAAATTTTGTTTTTCCTTTCCTTTTGGAAGCATTTCCTCATTTCCTCGAGATTTAAAATCTAATTCTAATTGCCTAAAGATTCACATTACAATGTAAAAGGAAGAATTTAATCCAGAAGTTATTTTTTAAATGGAAAAATGTAAAAGCTTTCACAATAAACCAGTTACATTTTATTTTCAGGTTTAACTCTTTATCTTCCCTCTCTGTTGGTAGACATAAATCATGCAAAATTAGATCATGATACCCTTTTATTCTTAATAGAATTTAGTTCATTTCACAATGTAATCACCCTATTTTACAGAAGTTAGTCTAGCTAGAAACATGTTTCAATATCAGTGCTGTCAATTCTTGTCCATTCTAGTCACTCATATAGTTGTAAATTAGCAGAAGATTTAGATGTTTTGGACACCTTTTAAAATATAAAACTGGATAGTCTATGTTTTATCACTCTCACATTAAATCTACTTTTACATAGAAATAATTCTGTTCAACAAAAAATAGTGGTCTAAAGTTTTAATTTTTTTCCAAGCCAGTTTCCTCAAGTATATAAGATCATTTTGATAACCGATTATCTTCCATTTCATATATACAAGGAGCCATCTGAATCATGGAATAAATAATTTTTATTTATGATATTTTTTTTCCTAGTCTCATGCAAACTCTTTGCCTTTGTTCTCATGCAAACAATAAGTGCATTTATGGCCAATGTTGGCAAGAACCTCCATGTCAGATGAACATGACTTTTGGGTCATTCATCCCAAGCCTGTCTGATCTGCTCAAATCAGGGCTCACTGCTGGCGCCGCCAAAGTCGTCTTTTTTAAAACAGCATTGATGTCTGCATTCAGCTGCGTCAGTTCTTGGTGCCACAGATGGGCTCTTTGTTGGGGTGCTTGTGGTGCTTGGGCTCCAGAGTGCAGGGGCTCAGTAGTTGCGGCGTGTGGGCTTAGTTGCTCTGTGGTGTGTGGGATCTCAGTTTCCCAACAAGGGATCGAACCAGCATGCCCTGCATTGCAAGGCAGATTCTTAATCCCTGGACAACCAGGGGAGTCCCTGTTCATGGACTCCTGTTATATTTTGTCTTCAGAAGCTCTAGATGTTGTGTCCGTTAGGACGCAGCTTATAAAACCTGAGACACACAGTCTAGCTTACTGCTCATCTCTCTTCTACTAGATATTCTAGAATATCTACTAGAATATCTAGTCTACTAGACCTGTCTGTTTCCTTTATGTTTATATAACTCTTCTCTGTGCTATAGCTTTGAAGAATACTAGTTTCTTTTTCTTCCTTTTTTACTTAGACAAACTAGGGTTCTCCATTATCAATCTGGGAAACCCTTCATCCTGGCTTTTGAAAACTTTCCCAAACCCCAGGCCATGCCCTACTCCTCTGTTTCTGGCTCCTCCCCATCAGACTGATCTGTTTCAGCCTGGCAGACCTCCCCATTGTGAGAAGGGTGGCTTTCTCCCCGCAATGCTGAGCCATCGCTTGTCAATTTCCCCATCCAGACTTTGTTCCCCTCCCTTCCGCCCAACCAGCCTTCAAGCTCCAACCTAGTTCCTTCCTGCCTTCTTTAGAAGGGCTGTTTCTTTTTTGATCTATTTATTTATTTGGCTGCCTTGGGTCTTAGTTTCTTAGTTGCATCATGAGGGATCTTTCTATGTGATGCACAGGTCTCTAGATGTGGTGCTCGGGGCTGGTTGCTCCACGGCTTGTGAGATCTTAGTACCCTATCCAGGGGTCAAACCCTTGTCTCTTGCTTTGCAAAACAGATTCCTTACCACCAGCCCCTCAGGAAATTCCCTAGGAAGAAAACTTTCTTGACTACTTCTGCTGATTTGTAGCTCATTCCTTTCTGAATGGTTCCATCATTTGTTTCCAAAATTTCTCATTTGTCACTTGATTATCAGCAATAATCCAATATATTTCCTTATCTCCCCAAGGAGATTACAAATTTTTTGGAGAACAGGGGCCAACATTCAGGCTTCCCATCCTTCCTTCCCGTTGACTTTAGCACAGGGCCTTCCCATGGGAGGCACTAAAGAGGCACCTCTTGATCAAATGAGTGGCAGCCTCTGGTGCTGGACTCTACTGTCTCATAGATGGATATTTGCCTGGCATTGAACTGAGCTTCAGAAAGATTAGCTGACTCAATGGTCAGCTGTTTATGTGTCTAGTTTCCTGCTATCCTTATCAATAAAAATCTAGCAGTTTATGTTTGATGGAGAGATTTTTTCCAGTTCAATAACTCTCTACACCTCTCACCATCTCTAATCTTTTAAAAACTTCTCTTTCATTCTGGTTCCCCATGACCCAGCCATGTTTTAGTGACACCCATTCCTGGCCTCCATGTTTTGCGATGTCTGGTAGACAGATCCTTTTTCTCACTATTGATCATATAGGACGAGGTTGACTAACTTTTTCTATAAAGGGCCAGGGCATAAGTAGTTTAAGCTTTGCATGCCCTGTGGTCTCTGTTGAGACCACTCAACTCTGCCACTGGAGCATGAAATGAGCAAAGACAATATATGTGTAAACAAATGACATGGCTGTGCTTCAACAAAACTTTTTATGAACTTGGGAATTTGAATTATATACTATTCTCATATGTGATAAAATATCCTTTTTTAGTTTATAATCATTAAAAAGTATTAAAAAAGATTCTTAGCTGGTGGGCTTTACAGATACAGATGGTGGGTCAGACTGGGCTTGCTAGCCCCGATATAGTTTATCAAAGTGCAGCTTAGACATCAGCCAGGGTAATTTAATTAGAGGCAAGATTGGCTTGAATCCAGTTTCGGCTTGCGGAATTTCAGAGCTGTCCCTAAGATTCCCATCTATTCTTGATGAATACAAGACTCCCTCAAACCTCTAGGCTCCTCCTTCCTCATTTCAGGCCTCTACTCTACACCCTGCTGACCCTCCTGTGAAACAGAGTCCCTGTACTGAGCAACTCAAAAAAGTCCCCACTCGCAGAGGCCTTCTTGAACAAAACAGACTTTACTGGAGATTCCAGAGGAGAAATTTGCCGCAAGTCTAAGCTATATCTAATGGGATCATGACACTATACTTTTCAAAAAAATTTTTTTTGGCCATGTGACATCTTAGTTACCCAACCAGGGATCCAACCTGCATCCCTTGCATTGGAGGCACAGAGCCATACCCATTGGACCACCAGAGAAGCCCCGGTTATGCTCTTTAAAGGTTGTTCCATCATCTCACCACTGAGTTCTATTCCCACCCCCACCCCCAATAAATAGCTCTTCTTTAAGAAGACTGGGAGCTTCCCAGGTGGCATAGTGGTGAAGAATCCACCTTTCAGTGCAAGAGAGGCAATACATGCAGTTCCAATCCCTGGGTCGCAAAGATCCCCTAGAGGAGGGCACGTCAACCATCCCTGTGTTCTTGCCGGGAGAATTCCACGGGCAGGGGAGCCTGGCGGGCTGCAGTTCGTGGGGCTGCAAAGAGTCAGATGTGACTGAACACATACAGCTCATAAGGGGACTGGCTCAACTTTTTACCAAAGTGGTACCTGTTTCCCCCTCTTGAACTCTAGGCATTCATTTGTTCATTCGATCTGTGTATCAAATTTAATTTATTTCTTGAATGTCTAATACAGTTTGGTCTGAAGAAACTTTCCACCACACCATGAGGAAAATGTTCACCGCTCAATATGGTAACCACCTATGACTACTGAGCACTTGAAAGTGTCTAGAAAGACCAAAGAACTGAAGGTTAAACTGTATTTCATTTAAATGAAGTGTAAACAGCCACACGTGGCTACTGCTATCAACCTGAACAGCACAAATCTGCTACGTGCGGGGCACTAAGTTTCCCTTCGAGGCTCTGTTAATACTCCGTTGCTAAAACTTAGCACAGATCTGGGACTGGGCTTTCACTGCCGGTGAGCAAGATTTAATTAAAACTTCATGGCTTATCATGGCTGCCTTGTAATCAATAATGTTTAAAGCTTTCACTCTTCGCTTCTGTCATGTAACTGAAGAAAGTCCCTGGCTTTCAAGGTTCTCTTCTATTTTCCACTTCAGTTGCACACAAAGGCGAAGGCTTTTTTCCCCCAAGGGCGTATTCCTCACACAGAACACATCTTCAGCCACGTGTCCAAATGCTATATTGATTCCAGCTGTTTCTTTACCAAGTTCATAGACACAACAGCTGGTCTTTGTTTTTAACACCTCTCCGTTTAAGCAAAATATTTCATTCTAAATACTGCTTTAATATGTTAACATGGGGATGATCCATATGGAAACTATCCTATGGAAATATTGATAGTTTGTACACAGGAGGATTGATCTACCTGGATTAGGAAGGTTTTGAAATAGTGCTAGGACATTTCTCAAAAACGTCAAGGAATACTTTTTAATCACTGTAGATAAACACAGTCCCTTTGGAAGTGAAGCCAAACCTTTGGCACCATCCCAAGGATATAATGAACTTGTGTTCTATAGCAAAGCTGGAATCTATGTTACCACATCGCTTGGAACATTCTGCTAGAGAGGGTAGTATTCAGATCCATATGGATCTAGGAGAAGCTTGGGTCTATAACCCTAGAGACTAAGTTAGTGTAGGAATTCATTCCAAAATTATAAATCAAAACAAGATGATACCTAAGAGGGCCAGCGTTTTTAGGAGACCAATTATCTCTAGTCTTTCCTGGTTGTTTGAGTCACTTAGAAAGTGGTAGGAGTGTAGGGTTCAAGATGTGAGATATTGATAGCTACTTTCCAGATTAAAAGACAGATTAAACATAAGCAACCAATTTGAGGTGGTCCAGTGGTTAACATAGGGCTTCCCAGGTGGCTCAGTGGTAAAGAATCTACCTGCAATGCAAGAGCCACAGGAGACATGGGTTCAATCCCTGGGTCAGGAAGATCCCCTGGAGGAGGGCGTGGCAACCCAACCCAGTACTCTTGCCTGGAGAATCCCATGGCCAGAGGAGCCTGGTGGGCTACAGTCCATGAGGTCGCAAAGACTAAGCAACTTTCTTGACTACTTCTGCTGATTTGTAGCTCATTCCTTTCTGAATGGTTCCATCATTTGTTTCCAAAATTTCTCATTTGTCACTTGATTATCAGCAATAATCCAATATATTTTCTTATCTCCCCAAGGAGATTACAAATTTTTTGGAGAACAGGGGCCAACATTCAGGCTTCCCATCCTTCCTTCCCGTTGACTTTAGCACAGGGCCTTCCCATGGGAGGCACTAAAGAGGCACCTCTTGATCAAATGAGTGGCAGCCTCTGGTGCTGGACTCTACTGTCTCATAGATGGATATTTGCCTGGCATTGAACTGAGCTTCAGAAAGATTAGCTGACTCAATGGTCAGCTGTTTATGTGTCTAGTTTCCTGCTATCCTTATCAATAAAAATCTAGCAGTTTATGTTTGATGGAGAGATTTTTTCCAGTTCAATAACTCTCTACACCTCTCACCATCTCTAATCTTTTAAAAACTTCTCTTTCATTCTGGTTCCCCATGACCCAGCCATGTTTTAGTGACACCCATTCCTGGCCTCCATGTTTTGCGATGTCTGGTAGACAGATCCTTTTTCTCACTATTGATCATACAGGACGAGTTTGACTAACTTTTTCTATAAAAGGCCAGGGCATAAGTAGTTTAAGCTTTGCATGCCCTATGGTCTCTGTTGAGACCACTCAACTCTGCCACTGGAGCATGAAATGAGCAAAGACAATATATGTGTAAACAAATGACATGGCTGTGCTTCAACAAAACTTTTTATGAACTTGGGAATTTGAATTATATACTATTCTCATGGCCACCTCATGTGAAGAGTTGACTCATTGGAAAAGACTCTGATGCTGGGAGGGATTGGGGGCAGGAGGAGAAAGGGACGACCGAGGATGAGATGGCTGGATGGCATCACGGACTCGATGGACGTGAGCCTGAGTGAACTCCGGGAGATGGTGATGGACAGGGAGGCCTGGTGTGCTGTGATTCATGGGGTTGCAAAGAGTCGGACATGACTGAGCGACTGAACTGAACTGAACTGAATCCTTTTTTAGTTTATAATCATTAAAAAGTATTAAAAAAGATTCTTAGCTGGTGGGTTTTACAGATACAGATGGTGGGTCAGACTGGGCTTGCCAGCCCCGATATAGTATATCAAAGTGCAGCTTAGACATCAGCCTGGGTAATTTAATTAGAGGCAAGATTGGCTTGAATCCAGTTTCGGCTTGCGGAATTTCAGAGCTGTCCCTAAGATTCCCATCTATTCTTGATGAATACAAGACTCCCTCAAACCTCTAGGCTCCTCCTTCCTCATTTCAGGCCTCTACTCTACACCCTGCTGACCCTCCTGTGAAACAGAGTCCCTGTACTGAGCAACTCAAAAAAGTCCCCACTCGCAGAGGCCTTCTTGAACAAAACAGACTTTACTGGAGATTCCAGAGGAGAAATTTGCCGCAAGTCTAAGCTATATCTAATGGGATCATGACACTATACTTTTCAAAAAAATTTTTTTTGGCCATGTGACATCTTAGTTACCCAACCAGGGATCCAACCTGCATCCCTTGCATTGGAGGCACAGAGCCATACCCATTGGACCACCAGAGAAGCCCCGGTTATGCTCTTTAAAGGTTGTTCCATCATCTCACCACTGAGTTCTATTCCCACCCCCACCCCCAATAAATAGCTCTTCTTTAAGAAGACTGGGAGCTTCCCAGGTGGCATAGTGGTGAAGAATCCACCTTTCAGTGCAAGAGAGGCAATACACGCAGTTCCAATCCCTGGGTCGCAAAGATCCCCTAGAGGAGGGCACGGCAACCACCCCTGTGTTCTTGCCGGGAGAATTCCACGGGCAGGGGAGCCTGGCGGGCTGCAGTCCGTGGGGCTGCAAAGAGTCAGATGTGACTGAACACATACAGCTCATAAGGGGACTGGCTCAACTTTTTACCAAAGTGGTACCTGTTTCCCCCTCTTGAACTCTAGGCATTCATTTGTTCATTCGATCTGTGTATCAAATTTAATTTATTTCTTGAATGTCTAATACAGTTTGGTCTGAAGAAACTTTCCACCACACCATGAGGAAAATGTTCACCGCTCAATATGGTAACCACCTATGACTACTGAGCACTTAAAAGTGTCTAGAAAGACCAAAGAACTGAACGTTAAACTGTATTTCATTTAAATGAAGTGTAAACAGCCACACGTGGCTACTGCTATCAACCTGAACAGCACAAATCTGCTACGTGCGGGGCACTAAGTTTCCCTTCGAGGCTCTGTTAATACTCCGTTGCTAAAACTTAGCACAGATCTGGGACTGGGCTTTCACTGCCGGTGAGCAAGATTTAATTAAAACTTCATGGCTTATCATGGCTGCCTTGTAATCAATAATGTTTAAAGCTTTCACTCTTCGCTTCTGTCATGTAACTGAAGAAAGTCCCTGGCTTTCAAGGTTCTCTTCTATTTTCCACTTCAGTTGCACACAAAGGCGAAGGCTTTTTTCCCCCAAGGGCGTATTCCTCACACAGAACACATCTTCAGCCACGTGTCCAAATGCTATATTGATTCCAGCTGTTTCTTTACCAAGTTCATAGACACAACAGCTGGTCTTTGTTTTTAACACCTCTCCGTTTAAGCAAAATATTTCATTCTAAATACTGCTTTAATATGTTAACATGGGGATGATCCATATGGAAACTATCCTATGGAAATATTGATAGTTTGTACACAGGAGGATTGATCTACCTGGATTAGGAAGGTTTTGAAATAGTGCTAGGACATTTCTCAAAAACGTCAAGGAATACTTTTTAATCACTGTAGATAAACACAGTCCCTTTGGAAGTGAAGCCAAACCTTTGGCACCATCCCAAGGATATAATGAACTTGTGTTCTATAGCAAAGCTGGAATCTATGTTACCACATCGCTTGGAACATTCTGCTAGAGAGGGTAGTATTCAGATCCATATGGATCTAGGAGAAGCTTGGGTCTATAACCCTAGAGACTAAGTTAGTGTAGGAATTCATTCCAAAATTATAAATCAAAACAAGATGATACCTAAGAGGGCCAGCGTTTTTAGGAGACCAATTATCTCTAGTCTTTCCTGGTTGTTTGAGTCACTTAGAAAGTGGTAGGAGTGTAGGGTTCAAGATGTGAGATATTGATAGCTACTTTCCAGATTAAAAGACAGATTAAACATAAGCAACCAATTTGAGGTGGTCCAGTGGTTAACATAGGGCTTCCCAGGTGGCTCAGTGGTAAAGAATCTACCTGCAATGCAAGAGCCACAGGAGACATGGGTTCAATCCCTGGGTCAGGAAGATCCCCTGGAGGAGGGCGTGGCAACCCAACCCAGTACTCTTGCCTGGAGAATCCCATGGCCAGAGGAGCCTGGTGGGCTACAGTCCATGAGGTCGCAAAGACTAAGCATAGCATGCACGCAGGCAGGGTTAAGACTTCGCCTTCCAACACAGAGGGTGTGGGTTTAATCTCTGGTCTGGAAGCTATGATCTCATAAACACCGAAGCCCAAACACCAGAACATAAAAGACAATAGCAATATTGGAAGAGAAGGCAGTGGCACCCCACGCCAGTACTCTTGCCTGGAAAATCCCATGGATGGAGGAGCCTGGTGGGCTGTAGCCCATGGGGTCGCTAAGAGTCAGACACAACTGAGCGATGTCACTTTCATGCATTGGAGAAGGAAAAGGTAACCCACTCCAGTGTTCTTGCCTGGAGAATCCCAGGGACGGGGGAGCCTGGTGGGCTGCCGTCTATGGGGTCGCACAGAGTCGGACACCACTGAAGCGACTTAGCAGCAGCAAGAAATGCAATAAAGACTTTAAAAATGGCCCACAGCAACAACAAAAAAGCTTTAAAGAAAAAACTACTCAATTTGGACCTTGTTGTATAATAACTGAACTGAACTGACCTGATAGAAAAATCACCTAACAAATGTTAATTCCCTTTTCCTCGATTTTACTCCCTGGCCTTTGAAATTTCTGTCACTGCGGAGGTGCCCCATTGAAAGTTCTCTCTCCCAATGCTGCTGTGACCAGACAACCTTCATGGAGCAGAGGTGCTCTGGAGGGACTCTGACCCAGTCCAGAGGTGAGCATTAGCTCCGGCTCCAAACAAGGTTACAATAGTGGGAGATGGTATTGTTCTCTATTGTAAGAGCTGCGAACCCACACACAAAAAAATCTTTACAGAAGACGTCCCAGGAAACACAAGTTCATTAAAAACCTCTTAAATGCAAGAGGAAATAAGCTACCATAACCAAGATTTAGTCAAAACAGCAAACTGCAGAAGTAGAGATTTGGTATTGGAGATATTTGATACTGGAATATAAAATAAAGTTTTACTATGCTTAAAGTAAAATGAAAAGTATTGAAAATATGAGTGGGGCAAAGAGACTTACAAAATGACTGGGTAGGGTAAAAAAAAAAGAATAAAACTTTTGGAAAATAAAGAAATATATAATTATTGAAATGAGAAACTCCACAGATAAAGGAGATTTGTGAACTGGAAGCTAAATGGATCTGAAGAAATTACTCAATTAAATTAGAGATAAACAAGATCAAAAGATATAAAAGGAAGGTCTCTAGTAAGAAGTTTTAACTATATTCAATCCAGAGTTTTAGAAAAAGAGACTAGCATAAAGGAAAGGAAATATCCAAAAAGATACTCAAAATTTCCAAAATTGTAGAAAGACTCAAATTCTCAGATGTAGGAAACCCAAAAAATTCCAAACCAGATAGTCTGAATGGAACTTTGGGGAGAAACCCAGACAGGGTGGACTTCAAATGGATTAAACCTAAACATGAGACAGAAAACTTGGAGGGACAGGGAATGAACAGATGCACTCAGTTATGAAGAAAATGTTACTTTATTTCATGATCAAATATTAGATTAAAAGTCTCTTAGCAAAAAAACCAATGAAATTCTAACTGCATATCCTCATGATTCTCATGTAAGTAACCGTCCATGGGCCTTTCACGAGAAAGTCCTGAAAAAAAAATTTTAAGTTAATGACAGATTGACAAATTTGTAGAAATACAACTGGAGAAATCTGCCTTCCTAAAATCTAAATTTTCAATGCTTATTCAAGAGAATAAAAAGTTGTGAAATTAGCTGTGAAGAATACTAAAAAATGAGCATTCCTACAGGGCAGGGAGAATCATGAAAGAGAGGGTCAGCAGATGAGGAAATATCAGGACTGAGGTAAATCAGATAGAAGGCTAAACACCTCCTCTAGCCATGTCCCTAAGGGTTCGAGGAATTCGCCATGAGACCAGGCTGGAAGTTATTATAAATACCACTGTGCACAGTGCTTACAGTTTATAGTGAAGAATCATGCCCAAGCTAATTCAGAGTAATGTGTTTATACTTCTATTCCATATGGTCTTCATTAAGTTATCCTCAATTACTCCTTCTGTGATCTCTATGCAGGGTTGCGTTAATGAGCATCTCTAGTACCAAAGTCTCGGAGAAGGCAATGGCACCCCACTCCAGTACTCTTGCCTGGAAAATCCCATGGATGGAGGAGCCTGATGGGCTGCCGTCTACGGGGTCGCACAGAGTCGGACACGACTGAAGCGACTTAGCAGCAGCAGCAGCAGCAGTACCAAAGTCTACATCTGATTGATCTCATTTGGGGTACTAACCAGACCTTTGCTTTGCTGAGGCTTTGACATCTTGAGAGCTTGATGACCCTGGTGGGACTGTCCAGAGACAGCAAACAACTCACCTGTGAATGCACCTTTCCTAAGGAAACCAGCCAATCCAGAGCCCATGCCCCTCAAGCACCTCCTTTATCAGGGTCTCACACTCTGGGCCCCTATCCACCTGCCTTAATCACCCCAGGGTCAGGTGCCAGACAACCAGAGACTGCCCCATACCCAGAGTCTGCTGATATTATCCCAACTAGTGAATCCTAAGCCAGTTCAGCTTGCCGCACCAGTTTCTTCTCACAGGAACTAAAATAAAGGCTCCTGCCCACATTTTCCCCTGGCGCCCTCTGTCTCCTGATTTAACCTGGTGCATTCCCATGTGACCCCTCATGACATGGCATGTCCTCTCCTCTTAGAGTCTATGAGTTTAACAAACTATCTTCCATGGCACTTGTCTCAATCTGTTGACCTTGCCATATCTTTTAATCTGTATTCTATGAGTGATAATTACCCTTCAGATTCTGGTACCCTAGGTGGGAAGACTAGGTCAGAAGCTCTCTTGACTAAATGTCACCTTGGCCAGTTACGCCCTTCTCTGGATGTGTGATGCACATTTCTATAGACCTTGACAGTGTTCTTTCCACCCTGCCCATAGAAGGAAAATGCGTGATCTGGCAAATGCGGTTATTCTGGCCACTCAGTAAAGAATTCCTGTGGGTGGGTGAAGTGGATGAAATATAATTGTATTCAAGCTTCTTCTGTAGCCAGAGGAAGCAAAAAAGAAGGGTGATTTGGGGCACAACCCCATTCAGGGCTGGCCAGTGAGTGGATGCATAAGAATGCACCAGAGGGGAGGAAGGATCGAATGCAGTCAACAAACCAAAGTCAAAAGTTATACACAAACTAAGGATAAAAATGCTTAAATAAAAGAAATATAAGGGTTTTCTTTTCTCTGCGTCTTCTACAGCACTTATTGTTTGTAGATTTTCTGATGATGGCCATTCTGGCTGGTGTGAGGTGATACCTAATTGTAGTTTTGATTTGCATTTCTCCATTAATGAGCGATGTTGAGCACCTTTTCATGTGTTTATTGGCCATCTGGATGTCTTCTTTGGAGAAATATCTGTTTAGGTCTTCTGTCCATCTTTTGATAGGGTTGTTTGTTTTTCTAATATTGAGCTGCATGAGCTGCTTGTACATTTTGGAGATTAATCCCTTGCTTTGGGAAACCTCTTACACTGTTGGTGGGAATGTAAATTGGTACAGTGACTATGGAGAACAGTATGGAGAATCTTTGAAAAAACTAGAAATAAAACTACCATCAGTTCAGTTCAGTTCAGTTCAGTCGCTCAGTCGTGTCCGACTCTTTGCGACCCCATGAATCGCAGCACGCCAGGCCTCCCTGTCCATCACCAACTCCCGGAGTTCACTCAGACTCACGTCCATCGAGTCGGTGATGCCATCCAGCCATCCCATCCTCTGTCATCCCCTTCTCCTCCTGCCCCCAATCCCTCCCAGCATCAGAGTCTTTTCCAATGAGTCAACTCTTCGCATGAGGTGGCCAAAGTACTGGAGTTTCAGCTTTAGCATCATTCCTTCCAAAGAAATCCCAGGGCTGATCTCCTTCAGAAT
>SJYX01017723.1:20100-36286 GCA_006410675.1 Oreotragus oreotragus | reverse complement strand
GAGTATGTGCCTCCATATTGCTTTAGGATAAAATTTCTTTGAAGCTGTGCTTTATCTTAAAAATTCAAGTAAATTTTACATTCAAATCTATCAATAATATTAGGAATTTTCATGAAAAAATGTTTAAACTGATTCCTGGGTAAAATTTAGACTCTAGAAACTGCCTCGCGGTTTTTGCTTTTTAGCTAGTTAGACTTTCCAGCATGTGGCCCTTGGGGTACACATTTCTCAGATAAGAAGGGTACAAGTAGAAATTTAAAATATTTACTGAATTGAATTAAACAAGTGTAACATAATGGAAAGTGAGGTGCTTGTTCAAAATGCCAAATAATTGAAAAAATACAGTCAAGATTCATAAAGGCCACTTGGCATTTGGAAGCCTAGAATAATTTTTCAGAAAATTATTTAAAATAGCAAAAGAGGGACTTCCTAGGCAGGCCAGTGATTAAGACACATCCATTGCAGGGGGACAGATTCAATCCCTGGTTAGGGAACTAAGATCCCACATGCCACATGACACGGCCAAAAATAAACCTAAAAAGTAAATAAAATAGAAAAAGACCCCCAAAATGCTTTATATTCACATTTGCTGATGTTTTCTCCTTCAGGTCAACTTGTGAAATGATTAACATCCAGTTCTTCTGAAAACCCACAAACACAGACCATCCTGCAATTTCTCTTTGTCAGTTATTTTGGCCTATGAACTTCTGAATCCATGTTCATTTTAAGATTATATTAGAATAAAAGCTGACGAGACTGTATAAGTATCTGACAGGCATGCACACTAAGTCACTTTAGTCATGTTCAACCCTTTGTGACCCCATTGGCTGTAGACTGCCAGACTCTTCTGTCCCTGGGATTCTCCAGACAAGAATACTGGAGTGGGTAGCCATTCCCTTCTCCAGGGGATCTTCTTGACATAGGGGTTGAATTTGCATCTCTTATGTCTCCTGCATTGGTGGGAGTGCCATTTGGTAAACCCAAGTTACTGACACTTAAACTTAATACTTTATCTAGCTGCTGAGGAAGTAAGATTCAGTTTTAATGGGCATGCCTTATAGAAATGTCTAAAATGACCTGGGAAAATGCCATATTAACAAAAAGCCTTAGGTTAGAAAGAAATTGCCAAATTTGAGCATATAAATAAATAAAACACCCCTAACTCTTACCCTTTCCTGAAATGGATCCTAATGCTCTGGATTAGAGAAACCACTCCCCGAACAACATTCTGATGGCCCCAAAGATGCTAAACACCTCCCAAAGTAAATGTCTCTAAGATGACATAATAACAATGGGATCTAGCGTAATAAAGAATTCACTGGACTCTGGGAAAATGTGTTCATGCAAGAACAAGATGTTCTTCATTGTAACCTCCAACTACAATCACATCCGTAATGGTAAAGGGCATTGTTAACCAAGCAAGGCCACCTGAGCACAGATGTGACCTGTTCCCTTTGCATTTTCTAAATTCCCTAACAAGATCCTTACTAATATCTGCTGAATGAAAAGTGAAGTCGACCCACACAGACCACATCATGATGGAATTATCTTTCCCTGTAGTCATGCCTCCCTCTCTAGGTCTTAAACTCCTCTTCTAATCTAGAATAGTGGACTTGGGCCATCTGTGAAAAGAGTGCTTTTCCAGTTTTCTCTCCTTGAATATTTGCTTATCTTTCTCCTTCCTAGCCTGCTTACAAACCCAGCAAAGACAAGATTTTTCTCTAGTCTGGCTTCGACAATGGACTGAAATGCCAGGCATCCATTGCTCCTTTCTTAATGCTTATCAAGCTGCCCTGTTCCTGGGGTCTCTGAAACAGCCAATCTGTCATTTATGGCTTGGCTGTCTTTCCAGTGCTGCCCTTATTTTAAGCATCTTCCATTGCACTTGCCTGAAATCGTATATAAGCAGTAAAATCCCTGAACTGTGGAGGATCTGCTGCCTGCTGCTCCCTCAAGGCAAACAACCTCTGCAGTGGCAACCCATCATGGATACGATGATATTTCAGTCACGCTGTGACTGCACATGCAGGTTTAATCAACTTCGATGCAGACGTAATTCATAGTGGATCCCTTTTGTTTCACTTATCAGAATGAATACATACAGGAAGCTCATCTAGCCCCAAACATTCATCATCAGCTGCCATATTAAACATTGATTTTATAGTCTCAGGTCAGAAATGTTGAAATCAATGTCTAACATGGCAAATTGTATTTGCTTATGCCTTTTTGTTCAGATTCCCTGACAAACTTTAAACATTTGACATTGCATTCATTTTACAGATTAAATGTGTGAGCTTATAGATTTACATGTCAGTAAAGGTTAAGAGTTAATTGCACAAAAACCTATGTTAAATTTTAAAGTGAGAGTTATTATTAAATACACAATGAGATATTGAATTATTTTATCGCTATGATCCAGTAATTTATTCATCAGTTAATTTGCTGATTATTCTTTTAACATATATGAATGTAATGTTTGGTATTTTTTCAGAGAGCTTGAAAATAAAAGGTTAGGTATTTTACATATGAAAGGATTCTCAAACTGACTGTCATATCTGGAATTACTTTTTGTATTTCAATTAATTTATTCATCTGCAAAATGTTAGGCACTCACTGTGCTGTGCTGAGAAATGTGGATTCACAGACAACTAAGAACTAGCTCCCACTCCCTAGCAACTCATAGTTTAGAAGGAGGGATGCAGGCGCAGCAAAGAAGAAATTGGTAAAGGAGTCACAGAAAGGTGATGTCATCCATGACTATCTCATCTCATAGGTGATCTCCTGCTCCATGGCTCCACAGAGGGGCAGAGGATGCAGAAATCAGAGAGAAGAGAAATATCAACTCTGAAGCAGTTTGAGATGTTCAGGAATGCTGAAAAGTTATGGAACAGGGGTAAGAAGCAAAGAGACCAGAAAAATGTAAGGAGGAGCCAAGGTGTGGAATGCTATGGGGCTTAGATTTTGTCCTGCAGTCATGGGAAACTGCTGGGTAATATTTATGTTAAATAATTGTATGTCACATCAAAAGTTTTTACCCTATACCATAGTTAATTGNCTGACTGTCATATCTGGAATTACTTTTTGTATTTCAATTAATTTATTCATCTGCAAAATGTTAGGCACTCACTGTGCTGTGCTGAGAAATGTGGATTCACAGACAACTAAGAACTAGCTCCCACTCCGTAGCAACTCATAGTTTAGAAGGAGGGATGCAGGCGCAGCAAAGAAGAAATTGGTAAAGGAGTCACAGAAAGGTGATGTCATCCATGACTATCTCATCTCATAGGTAATCTCCTGCTCCATGGCTCCACAGAGGGGCAGAGGACGCAGAAATCAGAGAGAAGAGAAATATCAACTCTGAAGCAGTTTGAGATGTTCAGGAATGCTGAAAAGTTATGGAACAGGGGTAAGAAGCAAAGAGACCAGAAAAATGTAAGGAGGAGCCAAGGTGTGGAATGCTATGGGGCTTAGATTTTGTCCTGCAGTCATGGGAAACTGCTGGGTAATATTTATGTTAAATAATTGTATGTCACATCAAAAGTTTTTACCCTATACCATAGTTAATTGTATTACTGAATGTGGTTTATTTTATGGTAACGTTGATAATAGTAATGACAAGTTAAGGGTGGTACGATAGCCCTCACTGGTTTCCACAGGACTTCCTTTGGTCTTGGACCTTACTACACACACCACCATTTCTTTGTGTATATATTTATATTGCACTGGATCTTTGCTGCTGCACGTGGGCTTTCTCCAGTTGTGGAGGGCAGGGGCTCCTCTTCGTTGCAGAGGCCAGTCTTCTCTCGGTGGTAGCTTCTCCTGTCTCAGAGCACAGGCTCAGGTACATGGGCTCAGGAGTTGCGGCACATGGGCTTAGCTGCTCCAAGGCATGAGGAGTCTTCTCGGACCGGGGACTGAACCCATGGCCCCTGCACTGGAAGGCAGATTCTTATCCACTGCACCACCAGGGAAGCTGAAACATCACTATTTTTTTGAGAGTGTTGTGAGTGCTGTTTTAGACTCAGAAGACTTGAGTCCAGTCGTCATTCAAAGCTTTGTAACCTTGTGAGCTTGTGTAAGCCACTTGGTTTCACTAAGATCTGGTTTCCTTATTTAATAAATAGGAGTGATGCCATACTCCCAAACTATCCCAATCTCACAGGATTGCAATGAGAATCAGGTTAAATGGACGTGAATGATTTTTAAGATGGTGGAACGTGACACATGAGAAAGGTTTTATCATTAACGTTATAATCATCATTATTGGCAGACTACCGTCCATGGGGTGGCAGAGAGTTGGACACTACTGAATGACTAAGCATACACTCACATTTATTGTTTTATTATTGCTATTTAAAATCTGAGACAGTTCTGAATGACTTAGCAATTTGTCATCAAAAACAGTCTTCTTTTCTGGAGCACCAAGTATGTAGGTAGTTGCTATTTTACAGACATGTAGTAGAAATTCCTGAGTTAAGTATCAGTTCTTTGAGAACTGACAAAACAGTCTCTATGCTAATTGACTGAAATGAGTTAAAAATTAAAGGCTCGTAACTTCTGATGTGAATGGTGCCCCTGGAATTGTGCATGCACTCCCTGCTCAACCTTTATCAGTACAGAAACTTGATAAGAGAGCGAAGAGAGACTAGTGGAAAAACATGTTTGAAGAGATTTAAATGGGGGCATTTTCCAGCGTTGGAGGACACGATTTATTAACCCCACAGCACATTCAGAGTACTGAGCGTGAGAAAGATCAATACACTGTTCTAGCTCTGCCACCAACTGACTGTGGACCCTGATCAAGATGCTTCTTTAACTCGAGGCTGGTTTCCTCATCTATAGCACAAAAATATTAACAATGCTTACCTCAGAGGGTTGCTGTGAAGTGTAAGTTCCTATTTGTGCTTAGCACACTGGTACAGAGCAGGCAGTTAAAGAGTGTTAGCCATTATGACAAAGAAATCACGATTAGACTGAGAGCATATTTGTTACAGGCAGCAAAGAATGACAGAGGGCAATACACTAATATCTTCCAAGTACAATAGGGACAGTAACTATCAACCTAGAATTTTGTTAAACTTAGGTAAATTATTATTCAAGAATGAAATTCAAAAATAGGCATTTTCAGACCAAAGCTAAGTATTTTTCAACCCATAACCCCACTAAAGGATTCTTAAAGAATGCACTATTCAAAAAGAAATTAATTCCTAAGTCTTGAATTACAAGAAACAAAATTCATCACAAAAAGATATTAAAGTAAGTCTTAAATTAGCTACTGAAAATACAGTTTCTACTATTTTTTTGTGTCAAAAAATTAAAAGATAAAAATAACAGGAAGGAAGGAGTTTTTTACTGGACAGCTGAACCATGCTGTGGCTTGTATCCTATTCAGGGAAATAACTGAAATACTGAAAAACTCTAAGTACTATTTGAAAAATATATAGTTAAATATTTATATTTAAAAATTAAAGGTAATTTGTCATGCATAAAATACAAGCCACGGCTTCCAAACTGAAAGAGGGAAAACTAAGGAAAATAAAAATAAAGATAAACAAAAAGATATGAAATAAGATGGTCAAAACAAGACATTATTGTTGGCAATAGCATCATCAGGAAACAGCATTACCAGGAGGAGAAAGGATAAATAAATGCTTTTATCAGTCACTGCTCAATGGCTAACAATAGAGTCGGTCACACTGAAACAGCAGGTATCAATCTCAGGCTAAACTGAAAGGGAAAGCAAGTTGCTAACCATATATCGAGTATGAAAACATTTATCTAAAGTTCTAAAGTATAAAAACTTGGGAGGGAAAGAAGAGAGGAGAACCAAAATTGGCTAACGATTTTGTCTATGGTTAACATTTCAATGTGTTAGTAATTTTGGTCACAATTTTTCAGGCTTTTATTTTTATGAAAGCTTAGATAGTTTTCTAACATCTCATGTGCCTATTTGACAGTAAGAAGAAGATATTTTAATAATCCCCAAATATTTGGAAATTTAATACACAATTCTAAATAATAATACATGGGACAAAGAAGAAACCTCAAAGTTCTATACTATTTTGAACTGAATGGAGATCAAAATTTCCAACTGTAACTAAAGCAGTACTTCGTTGCTATTGTTTAGTTGCTGAATAGTATGCCACTCTTTGAGACCCCATAGACTGTAGCCCACCAGGCTCCTCTGTCCATGGGATTTCCTAAGCAAAAATACTGGAGTGGGTTGCCATTTCAAATGACACGTTTCATTTCAAAGATACAAGGTTCATACAGAAAAATCAATTGTATTTTTATGTACTAGTAATATTAAGAAATTATTCTTTCAAAAAATCCAGATACTTAAGGAAAAATTCAACAAAATATATGCTGTTTCTCCATACTAAAAATTATAAAATCCTGATGAATAAAATCTATGAAGAACTAGATAGTTAGAGACATATGCCGTGTTAATGGAAAGCTCAGTATCATCAAGAAGTCAATTCTTGCCAAATCTATAGATACAAGAAAATCCAAATAGAAACTCTGACAGAATATTCTTTAGTTAGCAAAAATTTGATTCTAAAATTTATATAGAAAGGCAAAGAAACTGGAATAGCCAAAATAATTTTGTCAAAGCAGAACAGGTTGGAGAATGAATGATACCCGATTTCAAGATTTTTTTCCCATAATGCTACGGTAAGTAAGATAGTGTGATAGACATGTAGTTCCATGAAACAGAAAATCCAGAAATAGACCCACTCAAATATAATCAACTGGCTTTTAACAATAATGCAAAGGCAATTAAACAGAGAAAGAATAGTTGTCCAGCCATAAACAAAGAAATGGACACCAAATAGGTTGTGATTCTAAATATAAAATATGAAATTGTAAGACGTTCAGAAGAAAAGATAGGAGAAAAGCTCTGTGACCTTGCATTGAAGAAAGAAATCTTAGCTATGACTCCAAAAGCATGATTACAACAAAATGATCAGACGTCATCAAAATTTTAAAACTTGCTCTGTGAAAGACACTTTCAAGAGACTGGAAAGAAACAGACTGAGAGAAAACATTTACAAATCACATAGGAGGAAGAACTTGTATTCGGAATATAAGAAAAAATATTAAAACTCAACAATAACAAGAAAGCAAAAAACCCAATTTAAAAATAGGCAGAAGATTTGGATAAACTCTCTACCAAAGAAGAGATGAGTAGCACCTAAAAAGATACTCAGCATCAGTACTCAACAGGGAAATTCAAGTTAAAAGGATAAGATACTATTACACTCAGATATTAGAATGGCAAAAAAAAAAAAAAAAGAAAACAGCTAGCAGTATCAAGTGTTAGGGAAGACAAGGAGCAGATAGAATCATCATGTATTGTGGGAGGGTGTGAAAAATAGAATATCCTCTCTATAAAATGGTTTGGAAGTTTTATAATAAAAGCTAAACATACAAAAACCAAACCACCTTGCAATCTCACACCTGGATATTGTACCCCAGAGAAACTAAACAAGTTCATACGAAAACATGTATGCTATGTAAAAATTGATAGTAGTTTTATTCATAATCACCAAAAACTGGAAACCATCCAGGTGTCTTCTGATTGTTGAATGGATAAATACACTATGGTACATTCCTACAATGGAAGATTACTCAGCAATCAAAATGAATAAACAGGTAACATGATGGCGGAGTCTTGAAAGCAATATGTTAAGTTGGTAGCGGTTTAGTCACTAAGTCGTGTCCAGCTCTTGGACCCCATAAACTGTAGTTCTCCAGGCTTCTCTGTCCGTGGGATTCTCCAGGCAAGAATACTGGAGTGGGTCACCATTTCCTTCTCCAGGGAATCTTTCCAACCCAGGGATTGAACCTGAGTCTCCTGCATTGCAGGTGGATTCTGTACTGAGTGAGCCACCAGGGAAGCCCTATGCGAAGTTAGGGGTCAGCAAACCATTTGGTCTGCCAGCTCCAGCCACACCTAGTCATTTATGTATCGTCTGTGGCTGCTTGCATGCTACTATATCACTTAAATAGTCAACTGAGTCTCCTGCATTGCAGGTGGATTCTGTACTGAGTGAGCCACCAGGGAAGCCCTATGCGAAGTTAGGGGTCAGCAAACCATTTGGTCTGCCAGCTCCAGCCACACCTAGTCATTTATGTATCGTCTGTGGCTGCTTGCATGCTACTATATCACTTAAATAGTCACAAGAGAGGCCATATGGCTCACAGAACTATTTCCTACCTGGCCTTTTACAGAACAAGTTTGCCAGTTCCTGAGCTAAGTGAGGGAAACCAGACACAGAGGACTACATATTCTATGCTTCCATTTATATAACATTCTGGAAAAGGCAAAATTATTGGAATGCAGAACAGATTGCTGGTTCCTAGGGGCTGGGCTTGGGTACAGGAAGTGACCATATAGGATGAGCTTAAGGCCATTTTGGAGCCTGATGGAACTGTTCTGTGTTTTGTAACAGTGGTTGTTACATGACTCTAGGCATGTGCCAAAGCTAAATTAAGTGAAATAATTGCACATCCAAAAAAAAAAACAGGCGAGTTTTCCTGTATGTAAACTAAAACCTAAATTTAAAAAGCAGGGCAAAAATGAATGCTGTAAAAATGGCTCATGTATGAGTCTGGACTTTGGGGTTGCAAGTCACAAAAACAAATGATTCTATTTTTGTTTTTAAAATTTTTTGGCTGAGTTGCACAGCATGCAGGATCATAGTTTGCCCACCAGGGATGGAANAATGAATGCTGTAAAAATGGCTCATGTATGAGTCTGGACTTTGGGGTTGCAAGTCACAAAAACAAATGATTCTATTTTTGTTTTTAAAATTTTTTGGCTGAGTTGCACAGCATGCAGGATCATAGTTTGCCCACCAGGGATGGAACCTACGCCTATCTGCATGGAAGCACGCACGGGACCACTTAACCGCTGAACAGCCAGGGACGTCCAGAAGCAAATGATTTTTAAGCAAAACAAAAAAAGAGAGAGCTGACTGACTGCTCAGGTATCCCGGATGAGCTCCTGTGGTAGATGGCAGATGTAGCGTCAGGGCTTGAGGAACCAGAGCTAAGAGACAGACCTGGAGGTCACTGGGGCCACTCCTTCTCCGCATCTGGCATGTGGGTCTTCCTCTCATGGTTGTCCTCTCCTACTGATCGCCTGTGGCAGGGGAACCTGTCCCCTAGCAGTCCTAATTTAGCAGAGAGAAATAACTTTTTCCCTCTGTGTGTTTATTTATTTTTTATTATTTATTATTTATTTAGCTTTTTTGTGGCTGTACTGGTCTTCGTTGTTGTGCGGGCTTTTCTCTAGTTGCAGCAAGCAGGCGCTACTCTTCTTTGAGGTGCGAGGGCTTCACATTGCAGTGGCCTCTCTTATTGTGGAACACAGGCCCTAGGGCGCGTGTGCTTCCGTAGTTACGGCTCCCAGGCTCTAGACGCCTCTTGTATTAGCAGGTGGATTCTTTACCACTGAGCCATTAGCCACCTCCTCTGTGTGTTTCTCTATCAACTCCAAGGAAGGAGCTGCCCTGCATGGACAAGGACACATTTTGATCAATATAGTTGCCGAAGTAGAAAACGCATGAGGATTAATGAGCTCATCCTAGCCCTGTGTTTTGAGAAGAATGGGATTGGCAAGTCTGTTGAGAAGACAAAATCCAGTCGTGGGCTCAGTCAACTTCATTAACCATATATTAGTAAGACTTCAACCAGTATTCTCTTTCTGCTGCTGCAGCTGCTGCTAAGTCGCATCAGTCGTGTCCGACTCTGTGCGACCCCATAGACGGCAGCCCACCACGCTCCTCCGTCCCTGGGATTCTCCAGGCAAGAACACTGGAGTGGGCTGCCATTTGCTTCTCCAATGCATGCACGCATGCTAAGTTGCTTCAGTTGCGTCCGACTCTGTGGGACCCTATGGACAGCAGCCCACCAGGCTCCTCGTCCACAGGAATTCTCCTTCTAGTGAGCGTCTAGAGTTTCACAGCTGTTTTTCTTACAGTGGGCATACACTACAGGCATTTCGAAAAGGTTTTTAGGCACCCGACCCAAGCGGGCTGGGACTTACAGGACAGGAAGCCAAACTTAATTACTTGGGAAAATATTTATTTCAGGTCCCAGTGTATTTTATTGAAGTACTGCCATTTTAAAGAATGATAAAAAGGAAATGTCCTAATGCTGGTAGTGTGGCCCAATTAAATAACCTTATTGTATAGATGGAGATCATACTGTGACCATTATGATTAAGCTTTTTTCCTTTGAAGTTTCAGTCTGTAAACATTTTTGGACTTAAAAAAAAAATCAGATCTAGATAGCTTCTCGTTAAAAGATAAAAGATGTATGATTTTACAGTTTTCTCAGGAAGCCATCAATTAT
The DNA here is from genome assembly GCA_006410675.1 of Oreotragus oreotragus. Taxonomy (NCBI): domain Eukaryota; kingdom Metazoa; phylum Chordata; class Mammalia; order Artiodactyla; family Bovidae; genus Oreotragus; species Oreotragus oreotragus. Next base: position 25,924 of record SJYX01017723.1, on the reverse strand, counting down.
GTTGACTGAATTCATCTTAGCAACTTTCCTGCCTCTGTGTCAGTGAACCAGAACTAATATTCTCTGTAAATGGAGAACAGAGGTTCAAAAACCTTTGTCCTTACGTGCAGTGTATATTGTAGAGAAGTCACTAAGCGAAGTACAAACCACCCTTCCAAAGTGAGAGACACACAAGCTTCGTGATTTTGCTTTTCTCTTTCCCTTTCTGCAATGTTACTCCAAAGGTTGTACCTGAAGGGCTTTGTTACACAGAGAAAGGTCAAGTACGCACTGATCTCAAGACCCTAAATCTCCAACCAGTAACAGGAAGAAAAACAAACAGAAGCCGTCTTCCGTTTTTCCAGCCTTCTGGCTCAACCTCCAAGGAACACAGCCTCACTGCACATGTTCGTCAGTCCTGCCCTGATGACTTCTCCCCAGGAGGGAACCACACAGATAATTTGCCTTCAAACTCATTCTTGCAGCCTGGAGAAGCAAAGGCAAATAAGAAAGCAGCTCTGAACAATTGCAGGGAGGATTTTTGTAACATAGTCTCAAAAATTTAAACTTAATGTAATAAATACACATCTTTGCAAAATAACTGGCTGTGCCTATCAGAACCATTTTTGTCTTTCTCAACTGGGGAATACAAACAAAGTATCCATTACAGAGATCCTGTCAGTATTGCAGCAGCTGCAAAGAAGTGAATTCGTCTGATTTTTTCCCCTGTGCATGAAAGGGGTATGATCACATGTTTTAAATGTTTCTACTGTTCTATTTTGTGAAAAATATTTGTGGAAAATTCTTAAAGAGATGGGAATACCAGACCACCTGAACTGCCTCCTGAGAAATCTGTATTCAGGTCAAGAAGCAACAGTTAGAACGGGACATAGAACAATAGCCTGGTTCCAGACTGGGAAAGGAATACATCCAGGCTGTATATTGTCACCCTTGTGGTGACCCAAGGACAAATGAGCAAATAAAACCAAGGAGGGTCTTGGAGTACAGATATGGAAAAACCAGACCCTTATCATCCTTCCCTCCCCCATGTTGTAACTATTAATGGATTTCAGGTCCTCCTGAACAGTATAACCTGTCTCCCCTCCTACCCTATATATAGGCAGAAGGTATTTGCCTTACTCTCCCCACCCACCAACCCAGTATATGTGTCTCATTCAATCAGCAAATGACATGCAAGACCTCTATTCCACTCCTTGTACCCTGGGTATAATAGTGGATTAAAGTCCTGTATTCAATGTCAGTTCTCCCTTGAGCTGGGCCACTGTTCTAACAGCATCTCCCACTCTAATAAACTTTATTTCCCTCTCATTCTGTCTCATGTCTGGAAATTCTTTTCCAACCTGCACTTGGACCATAACAACCCTGCTTATTTAATTTATATGCGGAGTGCATCATGTGAAATGCCGGGCTGGATGAAGCACAAACTGGAATCAAGATTGCCGGGAGAAACATCAATAACCTCAGATATGCAGATAACACCACCCTTATGGCAGAAACCGAAGAAGAACTAAAGAGGCTCTTGATGAAAGTGAAAGAGGAGAGTGAAAAAGTTGGCTTAAAACTCAACATTCAGAAAACTAAGATCAAGTCATCTGGTCCCATCATTTCATGGCAAATAGATGGGGAAACAGTGAGACTTTATTTTGGGGGGCTCCAAAATCACTGCAGATGATGACTGCAGCCTTGAAATTAAAAGACACTTGGTCCTTGGAAGAAAAACTACGACCAACCTGGATGGCATATTAAAAAGCAGACATTACTTTGCCAACAAAGGTCTGTCTAGTCAAAGCTATGGTTTTTCCAGTGGTCATGTATAGATGTGAGAGTTGGACTATAAAGAAAGCTGAGCACTGAAGAATTGATGCTTTTGAACAGTGGTGTTGGAGAAGACTCTTGAGAGTCCCTTGGACTGCAAGGAAATCCAACCAGTCCATCCTAAAGGAAATCAGTCCTGAATATTCATTTGAAGGACCGATGCTGAAGCTGAAACTCCAATACTTTGGCCACCTAATGTGAAGAACTGACTCACTAGAAAAGACCTTGATGCTGGGAAAGATTGAAGGTGAAAGGAGAAGGGAACAACAGTGGATGAGATGGTTGGATGGCATTACTGACTCGATGGACATGAGTTTGAGTAAGCTCCGGGAGNATTGAAGGTGAAAGGAGAAGGGAACAACAGTGGATGAGATGGTTGGATGGCATTACTGACTCGATGGACATGAGTTTGAGTAAGCTCCGGGAGTGGGTGATGGACAGGGAGGCCTGGCATGCTGCAGTCCATGGGGTCGCAAAGAGTTGGATACAACTGAGCAACTGAACTGAACAAGTCTAAGTGACAGATACTTAAAGGTGAGAATTTAAAAAAACGATTATTAAGGAAAGTCTCAAAATTATCCCATTAAACGTAGCTCCGGGAGTGGGTGATGGACAGGGAGGCCTGGCATGCTGCAGTCCATGGGGTCGCAAAGAGTTGGATACAACTGAGCAACTGAACTGAACAAGTCTAAGTGACAGATACTTAAAGGTGAGAATTTAAAAAAACGATTATTAAGGAAAGTCTCAAAATTATCCCATTAAACGAAAATTACTTTATATTCATCTTAAATAATGCCAATCTGGTACAATCAAGTTCAGTAGAAGAAATCGATTCAAGAACTGATCTCCTACTTGCTGTGGTAGTGTGAGGGCTGATCAAAATCTTTCCTGTTTTCCAAAACTAAAAGAACAGCAATTCTGAGAATAAATGGTACTAAGTACCCGACATTCTAGCTCAAAGAATGATTTGGCATGTTGGAGGTGAGGTTGTGGTTTGCTGATTGTCCTTAATGGCACAAAGCTTGCATTTCAACCTCAGCCTCTCCTCTATGATTGAGATGAGATGGCCCAGAGGGAGAAGGAGAGGCTGGGTGGGAGGCAAGTTTGTGGGGGGAAACTGAAGAGGGGGCTCAAGCAGTGGTACAGCTAGAGGTCCCCTAAGGTGTCTTCATACCCTCCATCATAAAATTATTTCAGTAATTATCACAGGCTGAAACAAGTACATAATAATGGACAGAAAAGAAATGCAAATGGTGAAAAGTGTGTTGTTAATTTCTGTAGTTACAATCATGCCAGAAAAATAAAATAAAAATATTTCAGAAAAAGGTAAAAAACAATTGCTTAATATATTTTAATTATATTAATACATTTCTTGAAAAAAGGAAAAATATATTGCTTCATATTGGCCTAGCACAGTAATGAATAATACTACAATTTCTATTTTCAAGCTTTAATGTTTTCAAGATGGATCTTCTTCACATATTCATCTTTTGCTGCCTTTGTCCATCTATTTCCCTCATGGTCGGTTGAAAAACTACTTTCTATTCATTTTAATTTCAAAAGATTTTTTCGTATGATGCATTACATATACAAATAACAGTGAAAAGTCTTAAGCAAAGGGTAAGTTTGGCAGAGATTTATAAAATTTGCATTTCAAAACAAATTCCAAAAATTGCAGTACTGAGCATGTCATTGTTTCTTTGGACTCAATTCTGGCAGCTTTCAAATGTCTCTGTTAGGTAGCTACAATAGGAAAAAGGAGTCCAAATTAGCAGTGGCTAAAAGACAAAGAAAGGAAAAAGCCCACGAAAATAGAACAAAGGGAGGTCCAAGGACCAGAGTGGAACCTCAGGTGAGGCCCCAGTTTACACAGGGCAAGCTCAGGGTGAGGAGAAAAAACATATAAAGAGAAGAGCCAAAAATTGAGCCCCTCTGTCTGTCTGTCTCTCTCTATTCTCTTCTCTTCTTTTGTGTCAGCCCGCCCTCATGCCTCAAGGATGTATTTTCCTTTGCATTGCAAGTAAAGTTAAGCTGTAACAGCGAGCTGTAGCACTGGTCAATCCATCACTTCAAATTTTTGCTGCGGTGAGAACTGAGGAAATTACATACTCCCCAGACATCTCCATCAAAAACCTTTCCATTAAAATAACTTCAGTTAGTAAATTCAACATATATTTTTATCTTTGTTCATACAAACTTTCAGATTTTTCTTTCTTTTGAAAAAAACCAGAGAGGCTATTTGATCCCTCACTTTAGAACCAAACTCCAGTTATTGGTAGACAATGAGGCCATTCAGTCCTTTGTTGTTGGGGTTCAGCTGCTCAGCCACGTCCAACTCTTAGTGACCCCATGGCCTACAGCAAACCAGGCTTCCCTGTCCTTCACCATCTCCTAGCGTTTGTTCAAATTCATGTCCATTGAGTCGGTGATGCCATCCAACCATCTCATCCTCTGTCAAACCCTTCTCCTCCTGCCCTCATTTTTCTCCAGCATTAGGGCCTTTTCCAATGAGTAGGCTCTTTCTGCCAGGTGGCCAAAGTATTGGAGTTTCAGCTTCAGCATCAGTCCTTCCAATGCGTATTCAGGGCTGATTTCTATTAGGATTGACCGGTTGATCTTATTGCTGTCCAAGGGACTCTCAAAAGAGTCTTCTTCAGCCCCATAATTTGAAAGCATCAGTTCTCTGGCACTCAACCTTCATTATGGTCCAACTCTCACATCTGTACATTACTACTGGAAAAACCATCACTTTGACTAGATGGACCTTTTCTAGCTGTTTTTAATATATTCTAGTAATGCTAGCATCTCTTGCTCTTCCTCTTGGCATTCTTCTTTAAATTTTAATTTTTTTTTTCTATGTAAACATTCATTTTCTTGTATCTTATTGGGAAGGAAAACTTTTTCTCTACCACCTTAGGACTGTATGGTCAGGGGCCTGCAAATTAATTGGCAATTTAACAGGACAGTATTAACAGACAGATTAACAGGACAAAAATGTATTACACATGTGGGAGTACTTTACAGAGACATGTAGGGATAAAGGTTTCTATACCAGCTTACCCTGTATAGGAAAAGGTGCTGAGTTAGAGCATTGATGGATGGAAGAAGATTCTGATGAGGCTTGTTACCCATTAAAAAAAAAATATTCCAGTGCCTAAGGACAGTTGCCTCTATGATAGCTGGTTTTTATAACTCAGGTATGATTTCTTTCTGGTTCTGCTCTAGCTCAGATGTTTTTTGGTTGATTTTTGTTCCTTTCAATGTAATGTGGTGTAATTACAGCCTTCAGAATTTCTGGATGTTGATCTTCAAGCAATCATTTTAAAACTTGCTATTTCACTATGTTACTCAAGGTTGATTTGGGCTGTTTGCAAATATTTTGAGGTCTGATTAACTTCATCTAATACTTCACATTAGAAAAAAAGGCAACTCAGAAAAAAACATTCCATGCAGCAGAGAGGAAATGTAAGCTAATTCTCTTGAGTCCACATTTTCTTTTGGATTGTATTGTACATTGACGATTGAAATCAATTTTTCAAAGTTGGTTTGACTGTATAGATCCATAATGGGTGTGACATTTAGTTTGGGAAGACCTTTTCACTGTTCAACACATACTCTGCAGTGTTTTCCACCAGTGAGGGGGAAACTGAATGAATGAATAAGTATTTTCCAAAGTTCAAGAAGAACCATGACACTTCCAAAAGAAGAGAACTCTGCAAAAGTTCAGAGTGCTTTACATAAGACACATAGGATTGGGAGTAGTTTTTTGATTGATGCCTGACACCACTGTATTTGTCATAGTTTCAGCTTTGTCACCATTCAGCTGTTTCAACATCTCTTCTGTGGGTTCAATAATGAGTTTTCCTGAAGTAGCAGATGAACCCAAAAGTGACTCTTTCATTTCAACTTTTCCATCTTCAATATGGATCTATCTGACCACTTATCAAGTCTGATTAGTGTATGAAACATGGAGAGTAGAAGCAGAAATGATTCCTAAGAATTGTGCTTT
>SJYX01017723.1:6153-17517 GCA_006410675.1 Oreotragus oreotragus | reverse complement strand
GCCCTTAACCCTTAACTCAAACAGGGCTTTGCCCCTCTTTGTCCTTCCCAATACTGTTACCTTAACTATTGCCATGATGATTACTGTAAGGTGTTTACAAGGGACATGGCTCAGACAGTTAAGCATCTGTCTACAATGCGGGAGACCCGGGTTCGATCCCTGGGTCGGGAAGACCCCTTGGAGAAGGAAATGGCAATCCACTCCAGGACTATTGCCTGGAAAATCCCATGGACAGAGGAGCCTGGTAGGCTACAGTCCATGGGCTCGCAAAGAGTCGGACAGGACTGAGCGACTTCACTTTCTTCCTTTCTATTGCCATGATGATTACTGCAAGCTATTTACAAGAGACATACACTGGCTATTTAACCTGCTTCTATTGCTACTTCCATTTCAGAGGGCAAACAGGAGGCTGATTGTAAATGCTTTAACAGGAGCCCAACTATCTCTTGTCTCAGAAAATGCTAACAGTTGTAAGCATCCATCCTGAAGCCCCCTTCTTCATGCCCCATGAAATACAAACAGGAGACATATTTGTATGTCACCTGGAGACCATCTATCTCCTATATCAGTACCATTGCCTTAATGTTTTATTTTCTTGATTCATTTCTTAGTTAGCAATTTAAAAAGACTATGCTTCAGCTCTTTAAAGATAGCAGTCAAATTCAGTAGAATATTACCTGTATGAACTGAAATTTACACAAACCAACCGGATATATCATGCTTTACAGTTTGCAGCTCTACTCTTAAGACATTCCAAACAAAATAAAAACTCTAAGTGGCTGCATAAAGTAACAGAATTGAAGTTCTTTAGTTCTGTTCCTTTCTCTTCACAACTGCTATGCTATCATTATTTGTTTCTTTAAAATTAGAGAATTGAAATTTCTTTCTTATTTTCGCTTCTTTAAAATTGAAGTTTAGTTGATTTACAATGTTGTGTTAGTTTCAGGTGTACAGAAAAGTGATTCACTTATATATAAGTGAAAGTGATTCATATATATATATATATATATAAAGTGATTCATATATATAAAGTGATTCACTTATATATCTATATCTTCTTTTCAGATTCTTTTCTGTTATTATTATCACTACAAATTACAAATTTTATTACAAATATTGAGTATAGTTCCCTGTGTTATACNGAAAAGTGATTCACTTATATATAAGTGAAAGTGATTCATATATATATATATATAAAGTGATTCATATATATAAAGTGATTCACTTATATATCTATATCTTCTTTTCAGATTCTTTTCTGTTATTATTATCACTACAAATTACAAATTTTATTACAAATATTGAGTATAGTTCCCTGTGTTATACAGTAGATCCTTGTTGGTTATTTACCTTATATATGGTAGTGTGTATATATTAATCCCAAACTGCCATTATTTAACTTTGAATCGCTGAAAGAAGGATTCAGCTGGAAAGAAGGAATATGGAGTTCCATAGTGGTTATGACCAAATTGAACCTTAAAAAATACTGAACTTACTCTTGGAAGGAATGCAAGTAATAGTATTCCTGTGTGTTGAGAGCCAGCTGATTAATGGGGAGTTCTTCAAATTAACTTCCACACAGAATAAATATTTATTAAGAGATAAACAATAGAGACTTCTTTGGCAGTCCACTAGTTAAGAATCTGCACTTCCACAGCACAGGGCACAGGTTTGAGGGCACGAATTTAATTAAGTTTTAATTAAATTTAAAAGCCTTTGCACAGGAAAAGAAACCATAAACAAAATGAAAAGACAACGCTCAGAATAGGAGAAAATATTTGCAAATAAAGCTAACAGGAAATTAATCTCCAAAATATACAAAAAGCTCATGCAGCTCCATAAAAAAAAAACACAAAGACAAACAACCCAATCAAAAAGTGAGTGGAAGATCTACATATTTATCCAAAGAAGACATACAGTGGCTAAAAAGACATGAAAATATGCTCAACATCACTAATTATCAAAAAAATGCAAATAAAAATTATAATATGATATCACCTCACACTGGTCAGAATGGCCGTCATTAAAAAGCCTACAAATAATAAATGCTGGAGAGGATGTGGAAAAAGGGAAACCCTGTTACACTGTTGGTAGGGATGTAAATTGGTACAACCACTATGGAAACAGTATGGAGGTTCCTTCAAAAACTAAAAACAGTTATCATATGGTCCGGCAATTCCACTTCTGAGCATTTATCTGGAGAAAACCATAATTGGAAAAGATATGTACCCTCCAAAGCTCATTGCTGCACTATTTACAATAGCCAAGACTTCTTGCTGTTGTTCTGACAGTAAGTCATGTCTGACTCTGTGATCCCACAGACTGCAGCACACCAGGACTCCCTGTCCTTCACTATCTCCTAGAGTTTCCTCAGACTCATTCCCATTGTCACTGATGCCATCCAACCATCTCATCCTTTGTTGCCCACTTCTTCTGCCCTTAATCTTTTCCAGCATCAGGGTCTTTTCCAGTGAGTCAGCTCTTTGCATCAGGTGGCCAAAATACTGGAGCTTCAGCATCAGCATCAGTCCTTCCAATGAATACTCAGGATTGATTTCCTTTAGGATTGACTGGTTTGATCTTATTGCTGTCCAAGGGATTCTAAAGTCTTCTCCAGCACCACAATTTGAAAGCATCGATTCTTTAGCACTCAGCTTTCGTAAGGGTCCAACTCTCACATCTATACATGACTACTGAATAAATCAGAGCTTTAACTATATGGACCTTCGTTGGCAAAGTGATGACTCTGCTTTTTAATATGCTGTCTAGGTTTGTTGTAATATTCCTTCCAAGGAGCAAGTGTCTTAATTTCATGGCTGCAGTCACCATCTGAAGTAATTTTGGAGCCCCCCAAAATAAAATATGTCACTGAACCAAGACATGGAAACAATCTAACCATCCATCAACAGAAGAATGGGTAAAGAAGGTGTAGTATATCTATAGAATGGAATTTTACTCGGCCATAAAAAAGAATGAAATAATGCCATTTGCAGCCACATGGATAGACCTAGAGATTGTCTTACTGAGTGTAGTAAGTCAGACAAAGAAAAACAAATACATATGATATCAATTATATGTGGAATCTAAAAGAGGGGTACAAATGAACTTATCTACAAAACAGAGTTATAGGTGTAGAAAACAAACTTACGGTTTACTGAGGGTAAAGAAGAGGAGAGATAAATTGGAAGTTTGGGATTGACATCTATACCCTAGTATATATAAAATAGATAACTAATAAGGAAAGTTATGACCAACCTAGATAGCATATTCAAAAGCAGAGACATTACTTTGCCAACAAAGGTCCGTCTAGTCAAGGCTATGGTTTTTCCAGTGGTCATGTATGGATGTGAGAGTTGGACTGTGAAGAAAGCTGAGCACTGAAGAATTGATGCTTTTGAACTGTGGTGTTGGAGAAGACTCTTGAGAGTCCCTTGGACTGCAAGGAGATCCAACCAGTCCATCCTAAAGGAGATCAGTCCTGGGTGTTCTTTGGAAGGAATGATGCTGAACATGAAACTCCAGTACTTTGGCCTACCTCATGCGTTCATATTGACACCTCCAATTCCAGTCCAGTACCATAGAAGGTAGCACTTTACCTCCACTTTCTTATTTGCAATGTCTTTCTTTGATAACAAGAAACCTGGCTCCTATTCATAATATATTTACTTGTTTGTTCACAATCAGTATTCACAACGTGACTAAGTAGAGTACAATATTTGTGCACATTTCTTTTTACTTCTTTTTGTAGTAGATAGTCAAAATACTGCATCTGAGGATAGTTCTTCCTTTTCCCACCTCTTTCAAATGGGCACATTATTCATCTGTAAGCCCATTAAGTTCATTTGTTATTGCTCATTCCATTTGGGTTCTCCCCACCTCGTAGTTTAATCATTTATTTATTTTTGAGTATGTGAAACATTACGTTGTTTTAAATTTATTTAAATCAAAGTATACTCAGANTGGGGGCAGGAGGAGAAGGGGATGACAGAGGATGAGATGGCTGGATGGCATCACCGACTCGATGGACATGAGTTTGGGTGAACTCCGGCAGCTGGTGATGGACAGGGAGGCGTGGCGAGCTACGATTCATGGGGCCGCAGAGTCGGACATGACTGAGCGATTAAACTGAATTGAGAGGAATGGTCTCATTATATAAGCCTGGGTCCTTCATTGGCCATCATTAAAAACCAACTCTGATTAACTTCAGCAGGAAAGGGATTTAATGGGACCATTTTGGGTAGTTTGTGAAGTTTACGAGGTTTTTGAACCTGATTTTAGAGCCTACGCGGAAAATAATCAATTACCAAGTCTATATTTGTTTCCTACTGCTGCTGTAACAAAGTACCACAAAGGTAGTGGCTTAAAACAGCACACATTATTTTCTTACAGTTCAGAATGTTGAAAGTGTAAAGTCAAGAACTGTTCTTTCTGGAGTCTTGGGAAATAATCCGTTTTCTTGCCCATTTTCAGCTTCTAGAGACTGTCCTTCACATCCCTCCAGCCTCTTGATTTTGTCAACACATATTCTCTCTCTCTGATCTCCTGCTTCCCTCTTATGAGGATTCTTGAAATTACATTAGGCCCACCCAAGTAATCCTGGATTATAATCTCCATTTCAAGAGCCTTAGGTCACATCTTCAAAGTTCCTTGTACCGTGTAAGATAACATGTTCATAGGTTCCAGGAAGCAGGACATAACCATTATTCAGCCCACCACCCCAAGGAAGGCTCAACAGTCAAGAACACAGCTGGATTACAGCACAGGACAATCATGAATCCTCACTGCTCCCAACATTGAGTATGCACACATGGTGCTGTCCACTGGGGCCCCAGAGCTGCCCCGATTCCTCTTCTCCTCAGGTGGGGGCACTGATTATTTTTAATTTATCATCCAATATCCATTCTCATCTATTCTCTAACAGACTTTTCATCTGTTCCCATAAACAACCAGAATAAACACTTTCCCAGTCTTCCTGCAGCTAGGCATATCCATGTGACTCTAAGTTTTGGATGATGAGGTTTAAGTGAAATTGTCTTGTGGCAGTTTCTGAAAACCTTCCTTAGAAGATAGAAGAGATCTGCCTGGTTCTTCATTCTTTCTTGCATTCTGCTGCCACCTTGGACCATGAGAGCAGGGGCCACACCGTAAGGATGGCAGAGAGTGAGTTGAATGAGCCTAGGTCTCAGGGGACTTCATGGAGCCAAGCTGCTATACCCACTCTGGACTCCTTGCTGCCAGGCTCAGTTTATATGAGAGAGAATTCAATTTTTATCTGTTTAAACCACTGTTACTTTGGGTTTTCTATTATGTTTAGTGGAACTTAATTTTAAATGATATACTGAGGCTTTCTTATTCAGCTCTTCCCTCTGTTGGGTGAGCTGCTCCCATATCTTGCTCATAAAAATTTCCCCTTAAGTTAGAAGGATTTTGTTTCTGGGCCTGCTGGAAGGAACTGTACCAGCCAAAGGAAGGTTTAGATTGTCACATGCTGATAGCATCACAGTGTTACTATCACAGTCAGAAAACTGACTGCTGAGTCCTCTAGCCCAGTAATTCTCTGTAACAGAGAAGATACCATATGCCCTTATGGCATTTCGGAAACTTGTAGACCCATTTTGTCTTGTTAAAATGTTAAAATAATTGGAGGATGCACTGGCATTTCATGGGCTGGAACCAGAGATATTTTGCAATGTAAAAGACTAACCAATACATAAAAAAATTATTCTGTGAATTGGATGAGACTTTCAAATGTTCTATGGGAATATTTCATGTAGGTATAAAATTTACAAGTATCTGTGCCTAGAACCCAGCTCCATTTTATATAAAGTTCTAAGTAGTTTTTCCATATTTTAAAGATCACTGAATTTTCCAGGTATGTAACTACTGTGTAAGCCAAGAGAAGATTGTCCATTGTCACTGGGGATCTTTACCAAGAGTCATTCTCTGTTTTGAAAATCATGTGCCTGACAACAGTGCTGCTCATGGCATTTGAGTCTCCAGTACAACATGATCTGCATTTGTGGTTGTTACATCATAGTGATTCTGCTCACAGGTGTAAATCTCTGAATGCCTATGAGTTTACATGCTGATATATATTACTTTGTTGTATTTTATTTATCATTTTTTTATAACTAGAGTATTACATTGGTTTAAAAATATTTTGTGTAAATAATATTACCTCTGTGTCTGTTTCAGGACCTCAGAGGCAGCATTATAAATCTGTGTTATAAAGAGGGAGCACTGGGTCTAGTAGAGCCTGGGCAATAAAAACAAGCATGATCCACTAGTGGAAGCAATGTCTAGGGGATGCTGAGTCTGTTTCCCGAAGGTTGGCATGAGTTCTTCGGACAGGGAAAGAGCTGAGCCTTGAAGGATTCCCTTGATAAGGCTCAGGGGCTTCTCTAGACACCTCTTACTAGCCCTTGACTCTGACCACCAGATCATAGATTATTACTTTCTTCCTTCAACAGATTACTTTCTAACTGACCTTGAACACCAGCCATCTCTGTTCAGCCTCTGAATCACCTCCTCCGTGACATTGGAAATCAGTAGTTTTAGATGCTGAATACAGATAAATCTTTATAGAGAAAGTAAATCTGGTTTCACTTTTAATTCCTGTACAGGATATCATTAGCATATTTTCCATATGAATAGCGACTGTTGGGTACCATATGTTATCCACCATATGGTCTTATGCCCGTTTCAAGGCATATTTTAATATAGCACAAACGCAAAAAGGTTTAAACTGAAATGCTTGCTGTGCATTGTGGTTTGAACTTTTTGATAATCAAGAAGCCTGAGTAAATTAGCTTTTTTTTGTCTGTTTCATAGAATGAGCTCTCAAAAAATTACCTGGAAAAATTAACTGAACAGGAGAAACTTCAGGCAAAATAAAAGTAAATTATTAGTATTTTATTTCAATCTAAGCAGGACTTCAGGTATTTTGCAATTACATGCCATTTTACTAGGTGGACAAAGAAGAAACTGGGAAAAGTCTGGTTGACAAGGAAGAAGGAAGGCATAACTTCCCTATTCACTTTATTAAAGGCTCAAGAATTAAGCTATTTCCCATATTAAAGAAACTTTCAATATATCCCATATTGAAGAAACTTTCTTTAATTAGAGATTTACTGAGGCCCTTTTGTGTTCTAGGCTTTCCTGAGAGGTAAAAAATCACCTGCAATGCAAGAGATCCCTGTTTGACTCCTGGGTCGGAAAGATCCACTGAAGAAAGGATAGGCTACCCATTCCGGTATTCTTGGGTTTCCCTTGTGGCTCAGCTGGTAAAGGATCCACCTGCAATACTGGTGGATTTGATCCCTGGGTTGAGAAGATCTGGGTTTGATCAAATCTGGGTTTGATCCCCGGGTTGGGAAGATCCCCTGGAGAAGGGAATGGCAACCCACTCCAGTATTCTTGCCTGGATAATTCCATGGGATCACACAGAGTCGAGCATGACTGAGCAAGTAACATTTTCACTTTTGTGTTTTAGGTACTGTTAGGTAGTTAGAACAGGAAAAAGTAGTCCAGAATGGTGGTGGCTTAGGGAAAAGCCTGTGAAAATGGAGCAAAAGAAAATCCATGTACTGGAGTGAGAACTTCAGGTGAAACAAACATGTCCCCTTCTTGGCCAGTTCAGTTTGCATTTGCTCAAGGTGGGGAGGAAACAATGTATAAAAGGAGGAAGCCAAGATGGATTGAGGCCTCTCCTTTGGGGTCAGCCTACCCTCATGCCTTGAGAATGTACCTTCCTTTGCTTGCGAATAAAACTCTGAGCTATAACTGAGCTGTAACACTGGTCTGCCATTTCAAATTTTTGCTGCGGTGAGACAGAACCAAGGAAATTACACACTCCCCCGACATATCTGATGCCGTGATCCTGATGTGACCTGGCTGAAACAACCTTGGCTTGGCCCTCGCAAGGCAGAGGCCAAGTACAGCAGAAGCCCAACTTGGTGAAAGCTCACGTGGTGAAAGCTGAATGCAAAGGAAACCCAGTGCAGTGGAACTGACAAGAAGCCCAGCCTGCTGGAAACCAGGACAGCAAAAACAAACTTGGCAGAAAGTTCACACAGCTCGGTCTCAGATTCCAGAAGACCTCCGGTTAAGGTAGGAGGTTCTCGCCCCTATGGTTGGAAGTACATATAGCTAACAAAATCTTAGTTCCTTTACAGTCTCTCATTTCTTGTTTCCTTGAACCCCCTGTGAGCAGGCAAGTGGCAGTGGGTGCAATTGAGGGATTCTGGCAGGGGCTACTCCCCAGTGTGTCCCAAAGATTCTATCTGCTGCGCCTTAGCAGCTGTTGCCCAAGCCAGTGAGCGTTCTTCTGTCCTTAATCTTTGTGCCAAGGATCAGGCCAATGAAAACTGTGAGCACAGGTCAGGTATTTTATTACCACATTTCTCTGTAAGAAAAAGAATCATTTCCATGATCATAGGAATATAAAAACACCTGTGTACTCTGTGTGCCTTTCTGAGAGTCCTGGTGCCTGAGTACTACACCAGATTTTGTTTAATTCAGGTTTGCCCAAATTTATTTGACTAATATCTTTGCAAAATCCCTGTTGAGATCCTGATGAACCAGCCATTAGTTGTCATATTTTGCTTTGGAAAAATTCCCAGGGAACATTCATTGCTTTTAAAAGTAGAGGAACAACATTTAACAGATAATGAAAGCAGAAGCTCCCTATATAGATGGAGTAACTGTAAATGTGGTTTCTTACGGATTTACTACTTCCATGACCTTACATTAAATCCTACTGGATTTGACTCCAGGAGTCTTCCTAGAGACTCATTCTCAACAGAAACCCCATTCAGATTTGGTGATTTGGTGACTTTGGAAGTATGGGGGCGGGGGAAATGAGCTCTGTCTTTTGAGCTTCCATCCCCACTCACTCGTCACATCTTGGCTTTGCCTTTAGCCCTCTTCTTCCTGCTGCTTCAGAGCCAAGATCCAGGAAAGACAGAGTTCATTTTCCTCATTGCGTGTCCTGGCTAGAGTGGCCAGAATGCAGAGCTGGAGAAGATGGTGAGACCCTGATAGACACAGAGTAAATACATCAGGCCTCTAATTAAATTTACATGATAAATAAATAGGTTGTCTCATTTATTTAGTAAACAAATTTAGGCAGATAATGAGATTTCTACTGGAGGCCGTGCAATGCCCTAGAGGCATATGCCAGCTATCACCCTGTTAACATTCCAAGGTTTTCTATAGAGGGCTTCTCTGGCTCATCAAGTGGTTGTGTCTATAGGAAAAGGGACAAGTGACAGCAAGCAAGGCACATGCTGGTACTCATGGGAGTCTGTCCTTCCATTTATGGCCACAGAAGAAACCAGAGAAAAGCACCTAAGAAAGGTGGGTTTTTTTTGTTTGTTTTTTGTTTTTTAGGGCAGAAAGAAGCAGATTTGCCATGGTAAAGGAAGAGAACAGATGGAGCATTTTTATCTCAGTGTTAAAAGTCAGGAAACTGAGGTCAAGAGAGACTGGAATTAGAATCAAGACCTATTCTCTGCTCAGGGCTCTGCTGTGACTGGAGATCTACAGAGGTCCAGGATGTTTGGTTTCATGGGAGAAGCTTCCCTGAATTAGACAGACAGGAGGTGGAGTTTCCTGTTGGCCAGTGGTGTGGCCCTAAGCAGATCACCCCATGTCTGTGTGACTTAATTTCTTTGTCTCTAAATAGAGACTAATGGTGGTGGAAGAATCACCAAATGACAGTGAGATTAGGAATGTTTTACAAATTGTAAAGCATGATGCAAATGTTTCATTTTATTATAGCATTATGTAAATAACAGCAGGAAGCAAAGTGTAGTGGAAAAAACGATTTCTCTGTATTAAGAAGAGTGCTGGCCTTGAATTCTGACTTTTCATTCTTTTCTTTGTGTGAAGACGATGTTGGAAAAAATTCTGCCTCTCTCTGTTCAGCCTGCCTGTCCTTCTTTGTATCCATTCTTGTACTCTATTTCTCTAGTTGTATCTATGAAACAAACGTGACCACTTATTGGAAGGGAATCTTGATGCCAGACTTTGGATAAGCCCATTCCCTAGAATTACTGTGCAAGCGAACATTCTTTTGAGCATCAGCATAGGAACCAACAAAATGAGATGGCATTGCAGTGTCCCTTTAATTTGTAAGACTCTCTAGCCCTGGAAAAGCTGGCAGTTACAAGACAGGTGAGCATGTCTAGGATGGGGTTTCTGAGCAATCTGAAATGTTCATGGCTCTTACCCAAACCCAAGGCCTCAATTTTAGGTCCTAATTATGAGCCTGAGCCTATAAGCTTTCTGCTTCAAATTCCCTCTCTTGGCCTTGTTATTTAAAATACAGAGGGGGAAAAAAATCCATTCTGCATTTAGAAAAAATAAAAACACATAGAAGGAAAGTGAGTGAGATTCCCATTTTTTTTCAGGGCTTGGGATGGAGTTCCTAAGCTCTAGTCAAATCTCCCTCCTCCTTGAGCCTTTAAGACTGCCTAGCTAGAAGGCCATTACCCTTGGCTTCACCTGCATGGTGTATTGCTTCTAACACTCCTAGGCTCTTGTCCATCTCTCTCCTCCAGATATGGTTTTGTCCTTGCAGATCTTCTCCTGTATAAGCAGTGCAAACAACAAAAGATCAGGCCTTGCAAACAGACAGAGCCTAATAAATGCTTGTTGAGTCAATGTTCAGCTTGAGTCCACACTCAGGACAGGGAGAGAGAAGTGCACCATGACCATTACCTTGCAGTCCCCTCTGCAGAGGCCCCATATGTTCACCTAGGCCCACACGACCCTGATCCTGACTCTGCTTTCTCTTGGCTTAAGAGATGAGGCGATGAGGCAGGATGGCCGTTTAAGCCATCACTGGGCAAAAACTTAGAGCCAAATGCCAATCTTCTCAAAAGTTATTCGAATTTGAAAGGAAGTAAAAAGAGAAAAGATCATGGCATCTGGTCCCATCAATTCATGGAAAATAGATGGGGAAACAGTGGAAACAGTGTCAGACTTTATTTTGGGGGCTCCAAAATCACTGCAGATGGTGACTGCAGCCATGAAATTAAAAGACGCTTACTCCTTGGAAGAAAAGTTATGACCAACCTAGATAGCATATTCAAAAGCAAAGACATTACTTTGCCAACTAAGGTCCGTCTAGTCAAGGCTATGGTTTTTCCTGTGGTCATGTATGGATGTGAGAGTTGGACTGTGAAGAAGGCTGAACACTGAAGAATTGATGCTTTTGAACTGTGGTGTTGGAGAAGACTCTTGAGAGTCCCCTGGACTGCAAGGAGATCCAACCAGTCCATTCTGAAGGAGATCAGGCCTGGGATTTCTTTGGAGGGAATGATGCTAAAGCTGAAACTCCAGTACTTTGGCCACCTCATG
>SJYX01017721.1:4762-16413 GCA_006410675.1 Oreotragus oreotragus | reverse complement strand
AAGAGGATACTGTAACGATTCAGTCATTTATCCATTCTTTCAACAAGTATTTACTGAGCACCCACTATGTACAAAGCATTACATTTTCAATCCTATTCTTTTGGAACCTACAATCAAAAGAGGAAACAGACATTAAACAGACAAAATTGTTACCTAAATATATCATAATAAAATGCTAAATGCTATGCAGAATTCAAAGACAAAGTGTGAGGAGAAAAAGCAAAGGGGAAATCAAGAGATTTGGGAAAACAACCCATAGGAAATGACACTCATGCTGGATGCTGAAAGAACTCTAAGAGAGCCACGTCAAGGAGGGTAAGAGTAAAAACATTCCTAACAGAGGAAAAAGTGCTCTAATAGCGCCAGAGACAAGAAAATGCCCAGCACATTTGAGGAACTGAAAGACCAGTATGACTTCTGCTTGAAGAGTGAGGGGGAAAGTGGCAGAAACATGGTACGGAAATGAATATCTGTTTAAACTGTTAGTTCAATCACACAGACCTAGCAATGGGACAGAGAGCAATAGATACAGTGGACAAATTGTCCTTGGACTCTCTCTCTCAACTAAATTAGAGATTAATACATGTGCATATGGTAATGATTTTTAATAAAGTGAATTTTTCAAAAAGAGACAGAAGTACATGACTGATGCTGAGATGTTCTCTCATTAGTCAACAAATATTTATCACACTAGGACTGGGTACAGTTGTTAACACTGTGGTGGTGGTGTAGTCGTTAAGCTGTATCCGACCAGCTGACTGAGCTATGAGGGAGGTCCTATGAGGGAAGGTACAAAAGTGAAAGTAATGGATACCTCTCTTGCCCTCAGGCAGCCTCAGTTCAGTTCAGTTCAGTCGCTCAGTCTTGTCCGACTCTTTGCGACCCCATGAATCGCAGCACGCCAGGCCTCCCTGTCCATCACCATCTCCCGGAGTTCACTCAGACTCACGTCCATCGAGTCCATGATGCCATCCAGCCATCTCATCCTCGGTCGTCCCCTTCTCCTCCTGCCCCCCAATCCCTCCCAGCATCAGAGTCTTTTCCAATGAGTCAACTCTTCACATGAGATGGCCAAAGTACTGGATAGTCTAGGAAACATAGAAAAAAAACCCAGCAAGCAAACACCTGGGACTTTTTCATAGATCAACAGTGGTAGAGATGGCCATTCCTTGAAGGAGGGAGAGGAGTAAGTATGCAGTGGTGACCATCTTCACAATCATATGGATGAAGCCGTGAAGATCAGACAGGAGGTCAAGGCTCCTGTGGGCAAAAGAAACATTCCCCAGCCAACAAACTTGGACTGACTGGTGTGGGGGAGGGACTATTTTGGTATTACCAAGTCAGCAATGCCAAGAGCAAATCTCTCCTAGGTCCTGATTATCCATGCTGCTTCATTTTATTTCCTTTATCAGATGGAAATACTACTGACTTAGAGAATCATATAGCTTAAAGTTTAGGATTTTTTTTTTTTAAGAAAAATCTTTATGTTAACTATAATATAAAATAATTAACAATTATTTGTTAAATTGTTTGACTCTGTGTATTTGTATTTGAGGGAAATTGTGGTTATAAGCAGGCATAAAAATTAACACCCCCTAAAAGAATGAGGAAGTAGCTACTGAAGTCAGTACACTGTTTCGGTCTCTGACCACAGAGGCAGAAGCTAGAAACAAATCTGATCTACAAATTAAAGTAAATAAAATTTCTACAGTTGGGTTCAGCCTGCTGTTGTTTTCTTAAAGGAAATATATTTTAGTTTGCACTGTGAAAAACACAAATTAGTGTTTTTTAGAACATCAGGAATCAAACACAGTAACATAAAAGCATAGAAACAAAAAAGGAACTATTTTTATCTTCCAGTCACAAATGATGTTCAGAATCAAAATGACATGTGACTAACACTCAGATATCAAATTTTGAGCACTCTTCTCTTACCCACATATCTCTCCATATCTGTTTCTTTATTTCAGCAGGAGACAAGACTCCAGCAATGGCTCATCGACATGATGGGAATATTAATATTTCAGAAATTTCCAGAATTTTATCTGTGTCATCTTATCAAGAACAACTCTTAATGTTTCTTGATTCTGGAAGGTATGGGCACATATTTGAACTGAACTGAGGATTTTTTTTTCCCCAAAAAAAGCCCTAATCATTTAAGTTTTATATTGAAATTTGAACAATTTTTACAGAAATTTTCTTTTCAGAAACAACCATCAGGGGAAGGGAAATTTCCCCTCTTTACCCTCTTACTTCTTTTAGCTGGCAGCCAAAATGAGATGAAGCAGATTGACAGGAGAAAATCAAATCTATTACATATCCATGTAAGTATGAAAAATTCCAAAGACAGCAAAGCAAGGTGAGGTATATATATTCTAGACTACAGAGAAGGAGGCAAGGGCCTGGGGCTTCAACAGGAAGTAAAGTGCTCCTGGGGGCATATTTTGGTTTATGGGATCCTTTCCAAACCCCAAAAGCACCAGAATGGATACCGGGTAGGCACAGGCCAGAGCAATCTATGCTTTTTCCCTTGCTGAAAACCAGAGGCAGATCAATTTTGAGAACCAGAGGCTGAATCAGTTAGAAGCGGGGGATGGGAGCAGACAAAGGAAGCCCTGAGGTAGACTAAGGCCCTTGCAAACTGAAGAGGAAACAGAAGTTATCAGTAAGCAGAGGAAGTTGGTAAGTAAGCCAAGAGAGGAAGATGGAGCCGACTTGCAGAGAGGACGGTAAAAGACAAACTATATGCCTGATGATTCTGACTTTCCTGTTCATCCCCTGCTCAAGTGTACATGCGTCTTTATTATTGTATAAGGAGGTTAAAAGGTAAACAAACACCTTTTCCCAGGATCACTATAATAATCTCTAGGAGTTCCTTGCAAACAAAGAGGCTCTGATCACACACCAACCCAAATCCCTACTTCATCTTATGATGACCAAAAAGGTCAACACTAAGAAATGGTTTTCTGTGTGTTTAAGTGAAGGAAAATCATAGTCACTGACCCAAAATGAAGCTTCTTACAGAAAAGACAATTGAAATGGCTGCCAATCTCTCACTGAAACCTTGGCTTAGTATTTGAAAATGAGAAAAGGTCCAGAGGAGATAAAGGGACTTAAAGAGATGAACATGAAAAAAAATATTGATTGCCCTGAGTCTCTATCCTGGGACACTCACTGTTCAATCAGCAAACGTTTATGAAGGATTCAGCAGGGAAACACCTGAGAAAAATTCCTGCCTCCACAGAGCACACAGACAAGAGAAGATGTAGAAAAAGCAAATTAAGTAAGACATTCATTATGTTAGATGAGTTCTAAAGAGTAAACCAAAGCAAACAGTGGAGATAAAAGCTGGGCATGGGAGACACTGATATACAGAAGTATGTGCAGAAAAAAAATAAAACCTATTTGTAACCCACCAACCATAAAGAAATGATTACTAGTTGTATAGTGACATATATCCTCAAATTTTTTTCCTTTGCATGTCTCTATATACACAAGCACCCACATATATACAAATCTTTTCCACTCATCTTTCCCCATGACCTTATATTATAAACATGTCCCCCTGCCATTTAATCATCTTTGTGAACTTCAAAATATTCCAATTCATAAATATGTAAAAATACTTTTATCCTGTGGGTATTTCAGTTGTTTTCAATTTTTGTATTACAGTAAGTCTGCAATGAACATTAGGTGTAAATATCTGCATCCTCTGATTATTTACTCACGATAAAGTATAAAAAACAAAAATACTAAGTACTGAGGAATAAATATCTTTAAAGGCTTTGCTTCATTTTGCCATATTGGCCTTCAGAAATCTTGATCAACTCTTCCTTGATACATTAGGAATGCATTATTAATAAATGTAATAATGGACATTTTATGAAGAGAACCATATTCCACTCAATATATAGCTTGTATAGAGTATATATGGCTTATACAGAGTGTGTGTGTTAGTCCCTCTGTTGTGTCTGACTCTGCAACACCATGAATTGGAGCCCACCAGGCTCCTCTGTCCATGAATTCTCCAGGCAAAAACAGTGAAGTGGGTTGCCATTCCCTTCTCCACGGGATCTTCCCAACCCAGGGATTGAACCTGGGTCTCCGGCATTGCAGGCAGATTCTTTACCATCTGAGCCACCAGGGAAGCAGCTTTGGGCCACGATCTTTACAGTATCTCTCCCTCCATTTCCCATTCTTACTTGGAGTGCTTCTGTATTACCCCTGTCTCTTATACACATCTNGGTGCTCCTGGGGGCATATTTTGGTTTATGGGATCCTTTCCAAACCCCAAAAGCACCAGAATGGATACCGGGTAGGCACAGGCCAGAGCAATCTATGCTTTTTCCCTTGCTGAAAACCAGAGGCAGATCAATTTTGAGAACCAGAGGCTGAATCAGTTAGAAGCGGGGGATGGGAGCAGACAAAGGAAGCCCTGAGGTAGACTAAGGCCCTTGCAAACTGAAGAGGAAACAGAAGTTATCAGTAAGCAGAGGAAGTTGGTAAGTAAGCCAAGAGAGGAAGATGGAGCCGACTTGCAGAGAGGACGGTAAAAGACAAACTATATGCCTGATGATTCTGACTTTCCTGTTCATCCCCTGCTCAAGTGTACATGCATCTTTATTATTGTATAAGGAGGTTAAAAGGTAAACAAACACCTTTTCCCAGGATCACTATAATAATCTCTAGGAGTTCCTTGCAAACAAAGAGGCTCTGATCACACACCAACCCAAATCCCTACTTCATCTTGTGATGACCAAAAAGGTCAACACTAAGAAATGGTTTTCTGTGTGTTTAAGTGAAGGAAAATCATAGTCACTGACCCAAAATGAAGCTTCTTACAGAAAAGACAATTGAAATGGCTGCCAATCTCTCACTGAAACCTTGGCTTAGTATTTGAAAATGAGAAAAGGTCCAGAGGAGATAAAGGGACTTAAAGAGATGAACATGAAAAAAAATATTGATTGCCCTGAGTCTCTATCCTGGGACACTCACTGTTCAATCAGCAAACGTTTATGAAGGATTCAGCAGGGAAACACCTGAGAAAAATTCCTGCCTCCACAGAGCACACAGACAAGAGAAGATGTAGAAAAAGCAAATTAAGTAAGACATTCATTATGTTAGATGAGTTCTAAAGAGTAAACCAAAGCAAACAGTGGAGATAAAAGCTGGGCATGGGAGACACTGATATACAGAAGTATGTGCAGAAAAAAAATAAAACCTATTTGTAACCCACCAACCATAAAGAAATGATTACTAGTTGTATAGTGACATATATCCTCAAATTTTTTTCCTTTGCATGTCTCTATATACACAAGCACCCACATATATACAAATCTTTTCCACTCATCTTTCCCCATGACCTTATATTATAAACATGTCCCCCTGCCATTAAATCATCTTTGTGAACTTCAAAATATTCCAATTCATAAATATGTAAAAATACTTTTATCCTGTGGGTATTTCAGTTGTTTTCAATTTTTGTATTACAGTAAGTCTGCAATGAACATTAGGTGTAAATATCTGCATCCTCTGATTATTTACTCACGATAAAGTATAAAAAACAAAAATACTAAGTACTGAGGAATAAATATCTTTAAAGGCTTTGCTTCATTTTGCCATATTGGCCTTCAGAAATCTTGATCAACTCTTCCTTGATACATTAGGAATGCATTATTAATAAATGTAATAATGGACATTTTATGAAGAGAACCATATTCCACTCAATATATAGCTTGTATAGAGTATATATGGCTTATACAGAGTGTGTGTGTTAGTCCCTCTGTTGTGTCTGACTCTGCAACACCATGAATTGGAGCCCACCAGGCTCCTCTGTCCATGAATTCTCCAGGCAAAAACAGTGAAGTGGGTTGCCATTCCCTTCTCCACGGGATCTTCCCAACCCAGGGATTGAACCTGGGTCTCCGGCATTGCAGGCAGATTCTTTACCATCTGAGCCACCAGGGAAGCAGCTTTGGGCCACGATCTTTACAGTATCTCTCCCTCCATTTCCCATTCTTACTTGGAGTGCTTCTGTATTACCCTGTCCTTAATCAATCATTGTCCTTTGAGTAGGAGGCAGATATCTTGTCATTTAGCTCCTAGGTTTCCAGATTAAGAGCAGCCATGCTTGGACATGACTTAGAGAGCCCTGTGACCCATACCCTAATGAAAAGACAATCCTATACCACCCAGACATACTGGAGTTTGAATTTGACATCACTGACTAGTGGAACTTTGGAGATGTTACCCTTGGAAAGAAGCTGAGTGTTATTTGGCATGCAGGAAGGAAAGTGGCCTTAATTACCAGAGAGGTGGACTATAGGGCCTTCCTGGTGGCTCAGTGGTAAAGAATCCATCTGCCAATGCAGGAGACACAGGAGATGCAGGTTCCATCCCTGGATCAGGAAGATCCCCTGGAGAAACAGATGACACCCTACTCTAGTATTCCTGCCTCCAAGGACAGAGGAGCCTGGTGGGCTACGGTCTACAGGGTCACAAAGAATCAGACACAACCAAGCTTGTGAGCACTCACACAAGCACGAGGTAGACTACAGTGATCATTTGTGACTGCGGTAGTCTTGTACTTCCCCTGGCAGTTAAGCTCCTATGACTGGTTTTGGTCAATGAAACGTGGGTAGAAATGATGGTTGCTTCATTGGCTACAGTCACCCAGAGAAACAAGCTTTTGTCTTCCTTTTTAGAAAGGGGTACTGAGACCCACCACTTTTGTAGCCCATCTGTTCGTTCCATGCATATTCACCATCTCCCTCAGTAATTATTCCTATTTATTCTCAGTCCTACTCACTCAGACTAGTGCTTTCTTCTTTAGAAGTGGGTATTGATGGCAATTTCTAATATTTTCCACAACTGGCCTTCTTTACACTACTTATTCTTCCCTATAAACTCAATATTCATCAAGGATTCTCATGAAGATTTTGCTGATCTCAATTGCTTTTGACCTTACTTTCATACACTATGGAGTTTACAGCATTGCTTTGTTTCTTAAAGATTCATCTTCCTTGCTGGGTATATAGCTATAATGTGTTTTAAAATTATTATTTAAAGATAGCATGTGTGTGTGCATTCTCAGTCATGTCCAACTCTTTGCGACCCCATGGATTGTAGCCTGCCAAGCTCCTCACTTCATATTTTACAGTTAAATTGGACTTGGAGGGTATGTAAAATTCCATGTTCACAAATATTTATGTAACCACCACCACAATAAAGATACAGAAATATTTCATCACCCCCAAATTTCCTCTGTGCTATCTTTTTAAAGTCACACCCTCCCAACCCTTAACTTCTAGTCTGTTCTCTGTCATAATTTTGTCATTTAGAGACTGTCATATAACTGTAATCACATAATACATAAACTTTGAGACTGAATTACTTCATGCAGCATAACATCTTTGAGATTCATTTAAGTTACTGTATGTTAAACAGCTGGTTCCTTTTTACTGCTGAGTAATACTCCATCATACAGATATACCAGAGGTTGTTTATCCATTTATACGCTGAAAGACATTTGAGTTGTTTCCAGTATTTTTCATTATGAAGAATTCTATAAACATTTATGTTCAGATTTTTATTTTAAATGGGCACTATATTTAGTCAGAAGGTTATTTTTATCAATTGATACAATTATGTGTTTTTTTCTTTAGATTATTAATATTGTGGATTACATTGACTGGTTTCCAAAAAAAGCCAGGTTTGCATTCCCAGGCCTCATTGGCTATAGTATTTTAATTTTTTTATATTTAATTGGATTCAACTTGCTAATATTTTTTGGAGAATTTTTTAAATCTGTATTCATGTGGGATACTGGTCTGTATTTCTCTCCATTTCCCTTTTTGTGTGTTGGTATCAGGGTAATGATAATCTTATAAAATGTATTGGGAGGTGTTTTTTCCTCGTTGATTTTTTTTGAGATTACATAGCATTACGTAGCATTCTTTCTATTCCCTTAAATATTCAGTGAAATTTGCCAGTGAAATAATCTAAGACCATAGATTTATTTCTCTGAAGGTTTTAAACATTAAGTTCAATATTTTTAATAGTGATAGAATTATTCAGGTTATCTATTTCATCTTGGGTAAGCTTTGGTAGCTTTTGAATCTCAAAGAATTCATTCATTTCATCACAGTTGTTAAATTTATGTGTGTGGAGGTTCTTCCCAGCATTACATCTGTAGGTATTATAGTTTCTGCTTATAGTTTAANATAGCATTATGTAGCATTCTTTCTATTCCCTTAAATATTCAGTGAAATTTGCCAGTGAAATAATCTAAGACCATAGATTTATTTCTCTGAAGGTTTTAAACATTAAGTTCAATATTTTTAATAGTGATAGAATTATTCAGGTTATCTATTTCATCTTGGGTAAGCTTTGGTAGCTTTTGAATCTCAAAGAATTCATTCATTTCATCACAGTTGTTAAATTTATGTGTGTGGAGGTTCTTCCCAGCATTACATCTGTAGGTATTATAGTTTCTGCTTATAGTTTAATATCATTATGGTCAGATGTAGCATTTCTGCACTTTCCTTATTCCTCTGTATGATTTTCAGAAGTAGAAACATTGGAACTAAGTTTCTTTTGCATTCTTACTAAAACTAAAATATGAGAAAAATTTTCCTCAGATTTCCAATGCTTTATCTCCAAACCAGGTCTAAGAATTTGGATTTTTTGAGCCCTTTTTGCTGAGCCCTTCATAATTTGCTTATTTCCTGTTAAAATTGTCACATTCTACAAATGGCCCATATTGTCATTCATCAGTTAATATGAAGTATTCTTCCAAAGGATTTATTTCTTTTCATATTATTTTTTATGCTTAAATATCTATGTACTTATGGATGAATATTCTATAGAGACAGAGAGATAGATATAGCTGGCTATATATTAACATTTTTTAAGGTCAGTCTCCCAAAGCAATAGAAATAAAAACTAAAGAGGCAAATGGGATGTAATCAGACTTACAAGCTTTTGTACAGAAAAGAAAAACAACAAAAAAAGAAAAACAGAAAGACAACCTATGAAATGGGAGAAAATATTTGCAAATTATTTAAACAACAAAAGCTTAATCTTCAAAATACACAAACAGCTTATACAACTCAACAATAAAAAACCCAATTGAAAAATGGGTTCACTTCAGTTCAGTTTCTCAGTCGTGTCCAACTTTTTGCGACCCCATGAACCACAGAGCACCAGGCCTCCCTGTCCATCACCAACTGCTGGAGTCTACCCAAACCCATGTCCACTGAGTCGGTGATGTCATCCAACCATCTCATCCTCAGTCGTCCCCTTCTCCTCCTGCCCTTAACCTTTCCCAGCATCAGGGTCTTTTCAAATGAGTCAGCTCTTCACATCCAGTGGCCAATGTATTGGAGTTTCAGCTTCAATATCATTCCTTCCAATGAACACCCAGGACTGATCTCCTTTAGGATGGACTGGTTAGATCTCCTTGCAGTNTGTCATTCATCAGTTAATATGAAGTATTCTTCCAAAGGATTTATTTCTTTTCATATTATTTTTTATGCTTAAATATCTATGTACTTATGGATGAATATTCTATAGAGACAGAGAGATAGATATAGCTGGCTATATATTAACATTTTTTAAGGTCAGTCTCCCAAAGCAATAGAAATAAAAACTAAAGAGGCAAATGGGATGTAATCAGACTTACAAGCTTTTGTACAGAAAAGAAAAACAACAAAAAAAGAAAAACAGAAAGACAACCTATGAAATGGGAGAAAATATTTGCAAATTATTTAAACAACAAAAGCTTAATCTTCAAAATACACAAACAGCTCATACAACTCAACAATAAAAAACCCAATTGAAAAATGGGTTCACTTCAGTTCAGTTTCTCAGTCGTGTCCAACTTTTTGCGACCCCATGAACCACAGAGCACCAGGCCTCCCTGTCCATCACCAACTGCTGGAGTCTACCCAAACCCATGTCCACTGAGTCGGTGATGTCATCCAACCATCTCATCCTCGGTCGTCCCCTTCTCCTCCTGCCCTTAACCTTTCCCAGCATCAGGGTCTTTTCAAATGAGTCAGCTCTTCACATCCAGTGGCCAACGTATTGGAGTTTCAGCTTCAATATCATTCCTTCCAATGAACACCCAGGACTGATCTCCTTTAGGATGGACTGGTTAGATCTCCTTGCAGTCCAAGGGACTCTCAAGAGTCTTCCCCAACACCACAGTTCAAAAGCATCAATTCTTCGGCACTCAGCTTTCTTTATAGTCCAACTCTTACTTCCATACATGACCCCTGGAAAAACCATAGCCTTGACTAGATGGACTTTTGTTGGCAAAGTAATGTCCCTGCTTTTTAATATGCTGTCTAGGTTG
Source organism: Oreotragus oreotragus (assembly GCA_006410675.1). Taxonomy (NCBI): domain Eukaryota; kingdom Metazoa; phylum Chordata; class Mammalia; order Artiodactyla; family Bovidae; genus Oreotragus; species Oreotragus oreotragus. The sequence continues at coordinate 6,056 of SJYX01017721.1, read as the reverse complement.
GTCATAACTTTCCTTCCAAGGAGTAAGCGTCTTTTAATTTCATGGCTGCAGTCACTACCTGCAGTGATTTTGGAGCCCAAAAAAATAAAGTCAGCCACTGTTTCCACTGTTTCCCCATCTATTTGCCATGAAGTAATGAGGCTGGATGCCATGATCTTAGTTTTCTGAATGTTGAGCTTTAAGCCAACTTTTTCACTCTCCACTTTCACTTTCATCAAGAGGCTCTTTAGTTCTTCTTTGCTTTCTGACAAAAGAGTGGTGTCATCTGCATACCTGAGGTTATTGATATTTCTCCCGACGATCTTGATTCCAGCTTGTGCTTCCTCCAGCCCAGCATTTCTTATTATGTACTCTGCATATAAGTTAAATAAGCAGGGTGACAATATACAGCCTTGATGTACTCCTTTTCCTGTTTGGAACCAGTCTGTTGTTCCATGGCCAGTTCTAACTGCTGCTTCCTGACCTGAATACAGGTTTCTCAAGAGGCAGATCAGGTGGTGTTTCCTGTGACCAGAGATGGTTCCTTTAACTTCTTTTGGCACCTTAAAGAGACATTCTTGCTTGGGGTGTGATTCGGGAAATTCCCCCTTTAAATTTCTTCCTAAGTGCTTCAAATTACCTGGTTCTCCCAGATCCCTTCACAGATGAGAACTCATAGCCTCCCAATCATGTCCGCTGCTGCAAGCACAGCCCCTCTTCTCCTATTATTTTTTAATAAAGGAGGAAAATAACCTAATAAATCCTAAACAAAGCTATACTTTTTTAAACCCCCCAAAATTAACTACCTTTTGTGAATTCATCATTTTAGTCCATTCATTTATATAAAGTAATATTTGAGAGTATTTCTACATCAATCAATTTTAATGTCCATTTACTGGCAACAAACACTCTCAAATTTTGTTTGAAAAAATGTCTTCATTGAACCTTGATCTTTGAAAGGTATTTTCACTGCTTGAAGGATTTTGATTTGGCAGTTTTTTCTTAGAGTGTGTTAAAAATATCACTCCATTGTCTTCCAGCTTTCATCATTTTAACTGTTTCTCCTCAGAGGTGATGTGTTTTATCTTCTGGATGCTTTTATAATTTTCTCTTTGATTTTAAGTAGTGCTTATGTAATCTTGCATTTTATAGAAATTCTTGAATCTTTGGCAATGTCTTGCATCAGTTTTGTAAAATTATCAGATAGTATATCTCCAGTTATTGCTTAGCCCCCACTTCTCTCCCCCTTCTCCTTCTGGGGCTCCAATTATACATACATAAGAACTTCTCTCACCATTTGCCATATATATATATA
>SJYX01017718.1:0-11127 GCA_006410675.1 Oreotragus oreotragus | reverse complement strand
GCTGCTGCTGCTGCTGCTGCTGCTGCTGCTGCTGCTCTCCAAGTCGGGCTCACACCCACTCAACCTCCTGTCCTCTTGAGGGGGCTCTGGAGAGCCTCGGGGTGGGCTCTCCTCAATGGCAGGAGGGTCCCCAGGAGCACTCCCTGCAGGGGCGCTTTGGACCAGTTCTGAGGGTAGGGTATCAGGGGGTATTAGCAACAGCCCCTGGGGTGGACCTCCAGCTGAGGCCCCTGGAGCCTCAGGGTCATCAGGCTCGGTTTCCTTGCCGCCCCTGGAGGCATCCTCGTGGACAAGCTTGGAGACCTGCCCCATCCACAGTCCTGAGGGCTCTCTTCTCCTCCTGCCTCTGCCCATGCTCCCTGCTTCCCCAGAAACACCCTGCCAGCTCTGGTCTTCAGCTGGGCTGCTGTCTAACAAGAACTTGCTCTTCCCAGTGAGCAGCATGGGGTCAGAAGAACAAGCGGACAGCGAGGAGGCCTCCTCGGGGGATGGTGAGGGAGCGGGGCTCTGGCCCTTGTCCCCCGCAGGGCCAGTGGAGCTCCGTTCGGCCACGCTGTGCCTGTGCTCCTCCCTTCTCAGCTGCGGGCCCTTGAGGGCCTCAGAAAGCTTCACATGGACAGAGGCCTGCGTCTTGCTCCCTGACGCATCCTGCCTGTTCTGGAAGGGCCCGGTGTTGTCAGGGCCCTGCGTGCCAGGTTTCAGCTGTCTGCTCCTCATCTCCAGCTCTTCTATTTCGGGGTCTGAAAACCCCAGGGAGATTTTCTCTGTCAGCGGCTGGGGTTTCTCCAGACCCTGCTGGTCATCTAATTCTGTCCTGCAGTGGGCTGGGGCCCTGCCTAAGATTTTCTCCACATCGGCAAAGATCTGGTGGGTTCGGGAAGCTTGGCCTTTGAAGAGTGGCTGCAGCTTGCTGGGCAGGGAGCCCGTGAGAGGCCTGGAGTTGTCACCCAGCACACATGGGCTCTTCCCTTTCTTAAAGGAGCCCTCAGTTCTAGCCTGTGTCTCTCGGTCTAGGTCCAGATCAGCCAGCCCAGGTGCTGGGAGAGGGGACGGGCCACAGAGAAAGGAGGAAGAAGGCAGAAGGCCCTGCTCAGGCTGTGTTTCCTAGATGGGTATATAAGGAGGCAGAGAAAACGAAGACAAAGCACTGCTGACTTCTACTGGCTACCATAGCTGCTGGCAAACCCTTAGCAGAAACCCACCCTCCATTCGCAGTAAAAACACAAACCAAAGAGGGAAGAGAAGCTAAACACTCCCTTGGGCTTTGTTGTTTTCTGGGCTCTAGTTTCCTTATCTACAAAGAAGAGAGTTGACGAGCTCCACGGCTCAGGAACCTTGCTCCGCATGGCACCCTGGGGCCACAACAGTGGGTACGTGGTGGGGAAGGAGCATCGCCCAGACCCTCACTCCCAGGTTCAACCAGAGCAGCTCCGCTTCTTTAGGCACTGGCCCTCCACAGAGGAAGTGATGTGAAGATGGCGTCACTACTAACCAAAAGTCTGAAAATCTCCAACTAGGTTATCCTGGAGGTACCATCAAGCTCTCAGTTCTGTGACTGGTTAATTTCATAAAAACCCACCATTCTTATCAAGGACTAACAGAAATAATCTAAGAAGGGAAGGAAGAGGGGAAACGTGAGCAGCGAGCTGAGCCTTGAACACTGACTAAGTCTTCTACCGAATGAGCTGGTGCTGCTCGAGACAGGTCCACACAGTCAGGGATTCTCGGGGTAGGAAAAAAAAAAAAAAACCCTAGGGACTTCCCTAATGGCCCAGTGGTTAAGAAGCCACCTGCCAGTGCAGGGACATGGGTTCAATCCCTGCTCCAGGAAGATCCCACAGGGCGCAGAACAACTCAGCCCATGCGTCACCAACCACTGAGCCTGCACACCACAACTCGAGAAGCCACCGCAGAGAGAAGCTTGTACACTGGGACGAAGGGTAGCCTGCAAGAACGCCCACACTCAGCAACGAAGACCCAGTGCAGCCAGAAAGAAAGAGAACTTCCTAAAAGGCCAACCACATTCTCCAAATGCGCACACTAAACTCCACCCAGCTCTCCTCCAGGGAGCCCAAACTACCTGAGCCCAGGTCTGCCCCCCAAAACACCCAGGTTTCAGGCCCCTGTCCTGAGCCCTAAGATGCAGACTGGCAGCCCAGGCCGCCCACTTGCCCTAAGCTCCTGAACCACAGGAGAAATCCTTTGTAACAGGGAGCTCCAGGAACTCAGTCAAATACCCAGAACTAGGTCTATTACCCAGCTCTCCAACACAGAACCCTCACTTCATTCCCTCTCTCACCTGCAGTCATGTCAGAGATCACCCAGATGCCGACTGTCACCTAAAGTAGGCTCCCAGACCAATACAGTATTGTAAAGCAAAATAAAAATAAAAATAAAATTAAATAAAATAGGCCCCGGCAGGAATTCCCCAATGGTCCAGTGGTTAAGACCACTTGCACACTTTCAGTGCAAGGGGAGTGGGTTCCATCCCTGGTCAGGGAACTAAGATCCCACAAGCCTCGAGACCAAAAAGAAAAAAGAAAGAAACTAAAATAGTCTGAGATTAGTGAAAAGCCCATTATCCATCTTTTACCTTGCAAATACTTGTCATTAGAAAATTCAGCCTCTTTGGAAATGACATGTCCTCTTTTCTCCACCAGAAGAAATGGGTTTGCTATCTTATTTCTTAGAACCATGACTAGTAATGTGGGGTGGGGGTGGGGGTATGGAGGAAGCCTATCGGTAGAGCTTGGAAACGATAAAAAGGATAAATTTATCAGCAACCATCCAACACCAGAACTGACACCTTGGGAAGGAAGGCAAATGGGGGAGTTTTTGCTGAGAAGTAAGCACCAGCCGCCGGTGGGAAATAAAGACCATAAACAAGAGAGCACATCAACTCGACCACTGAGACGGTTGAGAAGGTATTCCCAGTGCTTCCTGCCGGGCTGAACTGGGTTCCCAAGCCCCTCCCTCTCCTCAGCGTGGCCCACCTGCCTCACACCTGGAGGAGGGACACAAGACAGTAATGGGAAAGAGCACTTTCAAGTCTTGAGTGAGAAAGCTGCTTGCGGAATAAGGTGAGGGCACTGCAATCAAACGTCGGTGTCCACTACGAACCAAGGACGCCGGCCGAAAAGACCATCCATGGGAGCAGATAAAGCCTCAGACTTTTCTTTTTGGATCTTGAAGCCGCTGGTGTTCTGACAACCGAATTATGGCCCATCAGACATCCAAGAATTCGCACCACTAAGACACACAATGAATCCACTCGGGGCAGGCCTGGCTTGGAAAGGAGAGGGGAGGCACGTGCTCCTCTAGGCTCTCTGGCCTCCGCCGACTGCTCCCTGTGACCGACTCTCCATAGAGGCAGACGGCATCAGTTCTCAGACCACTGCAAAACCCTGTCCCCGCCAGGCACTGACTCACTGACCCTATTATGTTATATGTGCCTCCCAATAGCGAGGCGGGCAGAAATTGCTTAGCAACAGTAAGCACTAGTTCTAGAAGCTAGAAGGAAAATCTGCCAGAAAACAGATACAATTCAGATGACGTACTATCACAAAATTACTATTGTTGTTGGTCTTAACCTCCCAGCTGTAAACAGCCAGAGGTTCCCAATACCCCCTCAGGTTTCAGGCCTGGTCTCTCTGGGAGCTGGCACCCACTAACTCACCAGGGGACTCTTGGAGGTCTCTTTATCCTTCTTGTTTTTCTTTTCCTTTTTCTTTTTCTTTTCTTTCTTCTTAGCGGCCCCAGGAGCTGACAGCTTGCCCCGCTCTTGGATCACCAAGTTCCGATAGTGTTCATCACAGGGGTGGTCCCACGTGGACTGCCCGTTGGCAAAGTTGAAATAGTAAATATCACCTGTGATGTCCTGGCTGGGGGATGAGCAGAGGTCACAAGTTAGTCCCTGCTCAGGTCCAAAGCTACGCAGGAAAAAAGAAAAACAACAAGGAAACAGAAAAGAGGGAAGAATTGTGGGGAGAGGGAAAGAGGGAGAGAGGAAGAAGAGAAGAAAGAATTAACATAAAATTGGCTAGATGTGGCTAAGAATAAGGAGTTAGGTTAGATAGAAACAACCAATTAGGATATTAAGGACTTCTCACATGGAGATGTTGAATCATTAGGTTTCCTGAGAATTCATGCTTGACTAAAGAAGGAAAACTTGATTTCAGATGGATAAATACAAACGCTATGATGTCTTGGAGATAAATTCTAGGATAGACGTTGCTTAATATTTTCATAAATGATCTAAAGAAAAAAATATGTTGTGAAAGTTCTGATTTTGCAAAATACTCTAAACACATAAGAGGCAACAATCCAAGTTAGTGTGGTCAATCAATAATAAAAGAAAATAATGTAGGTGGGCCTCGAGAATCTGTTTCAGTATGGCGAAAATAAGTCTAAAATAAGTCATTCATCCCATCCACCATTATCGGTAATCCATTAGGACAGCTAATAGAAAAAAAACCCATCACAATAGCAATCAATGTGAAAGATAAAATACCCAGGAATAAACAGTGTGTGCCAAGACCTTCATAAAGTTTCACTGAAAATTCGGGGGGTGAGGGTGGGGAACACCTGGTAAGACACCCCGTGTTCCTGAATAGGATTCAAGTCTGTAAACATGACAATAATCCTCAAGTTAATATATAAATCCAATACAATTCTAATCAGGCTCCTTATGAAACTTGACCTTGTCTTGGCCAAGAAGCACATGAGAAGATACTCAACATTAGGGAAATGAAAATTAAAACCACCATGAAATGCCACTTCACACCCATTAACACAACTATTATCAAAAGAGCAGAAGATAACAAGCGCTGGCGAGGATGTAGAGAAACTGGAACTCTTGTACACTACTGGTGGAAACCTAAAACGGTACAGCCAAAGTGAACAACAGTGCGACAGTTCCTCAAAAAGTTAGAATTACCTAATTTCCCTGGTGGTCCAGTGGTTAAGAATCTGCCTGCCAATGCAGGGGACATGGGTTCAATGCCTGGCCACAGAACTTAGCCCTGTGCCACACCTGCTGAAGCCCCTGCACCCTAAAGCCCATGCTCCGGAATGAGAGGCCACCACAGTGAGACGCCTGCGCACAGCTAGAGCAGCCCCTGCTCTCTGCGACCAAAAAACGCTTGCGCACAGCAACGAAGACCCAGGACAGGCGAAAACGGAAACAAATTTTAAAGACGTAGCACCATACTAAAAGTCTGAATTACCATATAAACCAGCAATTCCACCTCTAGTGTACACCCCAAAAAACTGAACGCAGGAATTCAAACAGGTTATTTGTACATCGATGTTCACAGCGTGTTATTCACATAGCCAACAGAAAGAGAAATTCTCAAGAGGCCAGAAACAGAAAGCAAGCATGAAATCTGAGTAATAAGTGCATGAACTGACAGGCCAAGGTCGGGATCTGGCTTGGATATAGGCCCAGGGAACTTCAGTTTAAATGCCAATCTAGAACAAAATGTGGCCTTAGGGCGTCGTAAGTTTGGAAACTAAAACTGAGACCCTAGATCTATCTGGGGCTTTTCAGGCTGTTCTCGCCATGAATAAAAAGCCCTAGTGGGCCACGGAAGTAGCAAGGAAGCACATCGCCCACTTCAGGTTCTAGGTGGGGTAAACCCCAAGACACATGTAGATAAGAGTCCAAACTGTGGTAAGAAAATGCCAGGTCCAGGAAATTAATGTAAAAATTTAGTCCCAAAGCACTAAAAAGTCCTTGGCAGAAACCACTGTAAGGCTACTCAACCACCCAGGAATGAGACACTCACAGAAAATAAACCACTGCAGAAAATGAATTCACAAAATGCACAATAAATAATTACAAACCGTGTGAGGAAACACTTCACCATGAGGGAAAATCAGTAACGCAGTGAAAAGAAGAACTGAGAGTAGAACAACCGAAAGAAGACTAAAAATAACAACATTTAAAATTATTGGAGGGATAAAAGGAAGAGAATCCATAACGAAAGAAGAGAACTCTTTAAAAATAAGTCAATAAACCTACACATACTGAAAAGAACGTAAGGGGACTTCCCTGGTGGTCCAGTGGTTAAGACTCCACGCTCCTTATGCCGGGGGCCTGGGCTCAGTCCCTGGCCAGGGAACAAGATCCCACATGCCACAACTAGAGAAGCGGGCATGCCGCACAAAGGCCCACTGCAGCCAAAGCGAACAAGAAAATCAAAAAAAGAAAAGAACATGAGAGAACCTGTAGGAATTCGCAGTCATTAAATTCAAAACAAACAAACAAAAAATAACACGTTGATTACGCAGCAGATTTGACATAGAAGAAATAGTGAATTGGGAAATATATATGCTAAAGAAAATTATAAACTCATTTCTAAAATATGAAACAGAAGTTAAGAGACATGGTGGATAAAAATAACTAGGTCTAATACATTTATAGTAAGAGTTTCAGAAAAGAAAATGATAATGGTTGAGATGTTTTCAAAATTGAAGAGAGACATGAGTCCTCAGAGTAAGAAAGCATTCCAATTCCTGTACACAGTAAATAAAAGTGAATCCACATCTAGATATACTGTAGTGAAATTACAGGACACCAAAGATTAAAAACAAAATAATGAAAACAACCAGAGGGAGAAAAAATTGATTACCTACAGAGGAACAACTAATAAAGCCAAAAAACATGTCTTATTAGCAAACCCAGCAGACAGAAGATCATGGTACACAATATACAATATTGTCAAAGGGCTGTTTGACAAATCTGTACGCAACTAAACCATTATTCAAGAGTGAGTCCAGGAAATTCCCTTGTGGTCCAGTGGGTAGAACTCAGCACTTTCACAGTCAGGGCCCCGGATCAACCCCTGGGTGGGGAAGAGCAAGACCAGACAACAATTATTCAGGACACAGGAAGATAACACATTTAGCATGGTTGATAAAAAGGACATTTAAGAAACAGACTCACAGACAGGAAACAAGCTTATGGTTACCAAAAGGGATGGGGAAGAACAAATTAGGAGTTTGGTATTAACAGATACAACAAGGTCCTACTGTTTAGCTCAAGGAACTGTATTCAATATTCTATAGTAAACCATAATGGAAAAGGACATAAAAAAATATTTCTTATACATATATATATATATAAATACACACACATACACATATATACATAACTGAATCATTTTGCTGTATACAAGAAACTAACACAAAACTGAAAATCACTATACTTCACTCTAAAAAATGAGAGACCACATTCTTATCAAGCACACATAAAACATTTAGGTAAGCAGGATCAATTACTGGACCAGAAAAGAATTCTGTAACAGCATGTAACAAAGAATAGATATAATGAACAAATAAAATTGGAAATCAATAATTCAAAAAAATACCCAACTCTATCTCATCTCCTTCAAGCTATTATTTTGGAGAAAAGATACTTAACGAAATTTTAATAAATGAAATCCAATAATATGTAACCATTATCAAGCAGTTTACCCCAAGAAAGTAAGGTCGGTCTAACAGGTGAAAGCCAATCAACTGACCGTATTAACAGACCAATATAGAAAAATCATGATTCTTCTGTATATGCAGATGCATGTATAGATGCAGGAAAAACTATCTGACAAAACTCAATATCCATTTCGGATTTAAACTCAGCAATCTAGGAATACAAGGGAACTTCTTCATCCTGACACAGGACATTTAGAAAACCCTACAGTTAACACTGGCTAACATCACACTCAATGGTGAAAGACTTAAGAGGAATGCTTCCCCTTAAGATCAGAAATAAGCCTAAAATGTTCATTGTCACCATTTCTATTCAACTGTATTAAAGGTTCCAGGCAGTGCAATAAAGCAAGAAATAGAAATATAAGGTATCCAGGCTAGAAAAGAAGATGAAAAAAATGTCTTCATTCCCAGAAGACATACTATATATGTAGAAAATTCTATAGAATCTACAAAAAAAAGCTACTAGAACTAACGTTAAGTTTAGCAAGGTTGCAGGCTAGAAGATCAGTATACTGAAATCAATTTTATTTTATATGAATGCAACCAACACTTGGAAATTGACATTTTAAAAGATAACATTTACAAACAGAATGGAAAAGAATATGAAAAAGAATGGATATATATTTATAACTGAATCACTTTGCTATACAGAATTAATACATCATAAATCAACTATACTTCGATAACAAAAATAAATACAAGATACCATTTACAGAAGCATCAAAAAAGGAGATAAATCTGACAAAATATGGGCAAGATGTGTAAACTAAAAACTAGAAAACATTTCTTAGCAATATTAAATAAAGCCTAAATAAATGGAAACAGACTGTGTTCATGGGTTGGAAAACTCAATATTGTTTAAGATGTCAGTTCTCTCAAACTGATTTATAGACTCCGTGCAATTTCAGTCAAAACCCTAAACAGGATTTTTTATAGAAATTGACAAGCGGATTACAAAATTCATACAGAAATGTAAGAGACCTAAAATACAACTTTGAAAAAGAATAAAAAAGTTGCAGAATTTACTCTAAATGACATTAAGATGTATAATAAAGCTACAGTAACCCAGACAATATTGAAAAGCAGAGACATTACTTTGCCAACAAAGGTCCATCTAGTCGAGGCTATGGTTTTTCCAGTGGTCATGTATGCATGTGAGAGTTGGACTGTGAAGAAGGCTGAGCGCCGAAGAATTGATGCTTTTGAACTGTGGTGTTGGAGAAGACTCTTGAGAGTCCCTTGGACTGCAAGGACATCCAACCAGTCCATTCTGAAGGAGATCAGCCCTGGGATTTCTTTGGAAGGAATGATGCTAAAGCTGAAACTCCGGTACTTTGGCCACNGACTCTTGAGAGTCCCTTGGACTGCAAGGAGATCCAATCAGTCCATTCTGAAGGAGATCAGCCCTGGGATTTCTTTGGAAGGAATGATGCTAAAGCTGAAACTCCGGTACTTTGGCCCCTCATGCGAAGAGTTGACTCATTGGAAAAGACTCTGATGCTGGGAGGGATTGGGGGCAGAAGGAGAAGGGGACGACAGAGGATGAGATGGCTGGGTGGCATCATGGACTCGATGGACGTGAGTCTGAGTGATCTCCGGGAGTTGGTGATGGACAGGGACGCCTGGCGTGCTGCGATTCATGGGGTCGCAGGGAGTCGGACACGACTGAGTGATTGGACTGACTGACTGAACCCAGACAGCATGGTATTTGTGTAAAGGTAGACAAACAGACCAATGGGAGACAACAGAGAATCCAGACCTGGAAGGGGTTCCCCAAGTGACAGCAGTTACTCACGGGACTGGGTGTAAGGGTGAACGAGGACACATATACATAGGTTACTCACGGGACTGGGTGTAAGGGTGAACGAGGACACATATACACAGGCTTCTCACAGGATTGGGTGTAAGGGTGAACGAGGACACATATACATAGGTTACTCACAGGACTGGGTGTAAGGGTGAACGAGGACAAATATACATAGGTTTCTTTTTTTTTAAGTAGGAAGTAGAAATAAGTTTATAGAAATGAGATAATTTTTTCAGTATAAAGCATGGTGATTTGATAAACTTCTTTACTATGAAATGATCACCACAGCAGGGTTAGTTAACACCTCCACTACCTCCATAATCACCTTTTCTTTTTTGTGGTGAGAATATTTCAGATCTGGGACTTCCCTGGTGGTCCACTGGCTAAGACTCCATGCTCCCAGTGCAGGGGGCCTGGGTTCAATTCCTGGTCAGGGAACTAGATCCCACATGCCACAACTAAGAGTTCGCATGTAGCAATAAAGATCCCATGCCCCACAACGAAGACCCAGCACAGCCAAATAAATACATTTTTTAAAAGAAAGAAAGAGAATAAAGAGATTAGTGATGAGGCAAATGTGGCTAACATGATGGATACTGGAGACCAACAGAAGCCACTACCCTACAAACACAACCATGAAGGCCCAGCACCTGGAATACCATGCACAGTGCTGACGGCTTTCCTACAAGAAAGATGTCATGAACTGGAGAAGGTCCAAGGAAAAGTGGCTAAAAAGGTCCGGAGAACAGGGAATCTGCCACGCAAGAAGCAGCTGGAAGGATTAGGCCTCTGAGGCGGCGATGAGTGAGGCTACAATTGCAGTCATTTTCAAGCATAGCCAATGCATTCAGCGGTTCAGAAAAGAAGAGGATTATCACACCCTGTACACACAACTGCACAATCCCAGCAGAAGACATGACCCCTCCGGGACATCCGAGGGCTAGTGTCGGACAAGGGAAATCCCATTCTTTGGTACAAAGCTCAGGTCACTTACTGTAGGGAGGCAGCGTGGAGAGAGCTCTGGGTACACGAGGAAGACAGAGCTGGGTCTCCAAGAGTGAAAATCCTGGTTTGGGGGGAGGAGGGGGGAGACAGAGGTGGATGGCAGTGGCTGCCCCACCTCAGCCAGTCTGATCCTCACCGTCGACCTCTGTTCACCCGAGGTGACCTAAGTGATGCCTGCTCCTCACAATTCAGAGCTCAGACTGAAACTGGAAACCTGGACCCATTCGTGAACAGGTCACACAGTCCAGGGTTGGGCAGTTCAGGGAGACAGAAGCCGCTGCCAGTCTGTGTCGCTGCACGCAAAACTCTCCAACACCAGCAGCCACTCTGGACACGCTGATAGGTCTCAGTATTGTCACTCTCCATCTCAGTCAGCAAAGAGCAACAATGACACCTCCTCCGTGTGCTGAGACAGATGGTGGCGCTCGAGAGCTTGATGCAGGGCAGCAGCTGAGATCCTGGGACCCTGGAAGTCTGTGCCGAGACCCTCCGGACCAGAAAGGCCGCCTGGTTGCTGTTGTTCAGTCGCTCAGTCGTGTCCAACTCTGCAACCCCATGGACGGCAGCACACCAGGCTTCCCTGTCCTTCACCATCTCTCGGAGTTTGCTGAAACTCATGTCCACAGAATCGGTGATACCATCCAGCCATCCCATTCTCTGTTGCCCCTTCTCCTCCTGCCTTCAATTTTTCCCAGCATCAGGGTCTTTTCTAATGAGTCAGCTCTTCACTGACTCAGAATGGCCAGAGTACAGGCGCTTCAGCATCAGTCCTTCCAGTGAATAGTCAGGGTTGATTTCCTTTAGGATTGACTGGTTTGATCTCC
>SJYX01017715.1:0-102603 GCA_006410675.1 Oreotragus oreotragus | reverse complement strand
ATAAGGCAGAGATGGAAACAAGGTGATAAACGCAGATACCACTTATCATCTCCAGTGCTTTATAGGCTCAGAAATTCTAGATCATCTATCCAGTTCTCCTTGGACTCCACGGGCAATTTTGCACCAGTTAAGTAATCTCTGATTCTATTTCCACCGAGCAAATGGTTATGCTAACAGAGAGATGACTCAGCAAAAGTGATTCTAAAGCACTCCCTTTTGTCACTTGTCAGCGCTCTTGCCCTCTGACTCTGAAGACAGGAGATAGGAACATCCACCCCAGAAACTGAAAGGGATGCAGAGAGTTAAGGGGAAAGTGGAGCTGATTTTCCCAGCCCCTGCACCTTCCTACCACCGAGTCTCCCATAATAGGCTTGCTGAAATTACCAAAGAAATTCTGCTGAATGTTACCCACACCTTCTCCAAGCCAAGCTGTGGAGGCTCCAAGGTAGTTAAAGACAGCCAGCCAGAGGGCAAGGAATAGAATCCTCAGGAATATTTAGAAAACACTTTTGGTAAGGAAATGAAGAGCCAATTTCAGTCTGCTAAGGGAAAACCAATTCTGTTTTCTGTTGACTTCCCATCCTGGGCTATGTTGCTAAAGAAGCAAACAGACAGAGAGACACACACCTAAAGGAAAACCTCAAACCTCCTCTCTAACAGATTTTGTCCACACGCTTACCACTGAGCAGAGAATTAAGTCCCAAGCAGTTGCCCTTTGCTAACTTTATTTTGATCTCTTTTTCTCTCTAGCTATTCAGTGTGCCAAGAGACAGCAAGCACTATGTACATTTTCCTTTGCCCCAGTGAAACTGCTGTTTTAATTATTTGTTTATGCTATTATTTGGCTAAGGTCTATCTCCACATCTAAACTGCAAGCTGCATGAGGGTGGGGACCTGTCTCCTGGAATGAGATAACTGAATCAACAATGATTGAATGCATGAATTAATACACGTTCTTAGCTGTCATGGATTCCTGCAGAATAAAGTCCATCCCAGTTATAAGGAGACTCATTTCTCGACAGTAAGTTGGTCTTCCGTGTTCTTTCAGTATATGGTACATTGATTGGCCAGGGGATGTGGGACACCGAACTCCACAGAACAAAGCCGATAAGCTTCTGCACCCGCTGAGCTTACCTTACGGAGCATTTCTGAAACAACCAGACCTCAAAGAGAATCTGATCAAGCAGAAAGGAAGTAGAAGACGCACGTCTTTGATTTTTTCCCCCCTTCTTCAGAAATGGCAAGAGAAAGCTGGGAGCCACACCCCCTCCAGCCAGTGTGTCTCCTCTCCCGCCCTCTGAGATCAGGCAGTTCAAAGATCGCTCCAGGGTTGCTGAAGTTTTCTTTCCCTCAACTGACTTTTTAATTAAGGCAAAGCCTGAATGTATAACCGGAAGCTAAGTCCTACGGCAGTTTCTGTTCACTTTGTCTTTTCCCAAACACTGGATCGCAACACACTGAGTCAGCTGGATCCAAGCGGTCACAAGCTCGGTACTTCCCCTCGGTCCCCGCATCCCTGCCGCTGGTGTGGGGCAGTGTGCGCGGCGGCCCTGGGTCCGGGGAGGAATTCAACCCACCTTCCAACTCGTCAAAGCCGAGCACCACATCTGAGGCTCTGCCCTGCCTGTCTTTGACCTCCAGTGCTGTGATGGTGCAGCCCCAGGAGATGATGTCCACTCTCAGCTGGTCTGACTGCAGCTGGAACTTCTCCACTCTCCCTGCTCCCAGGGGCAGGTCTCCAAACACGGCTCTGGTCACCGAAACCATGCTGAGCTCAGGGTGTGCAGCTGCTCCAAGTCCTTCGAACTCCCGCCGCTAAACCTGGAGCCGCAGAAATTTACTGGAGAAGGGGCGGGACGCGGCTCACACTCCTCCCCTTTCTTGACTGGATTTTAGGGAGTGACCACTCCTGCAAAAAATATCCTCTGGGACTTCTCTAAATCGTTCCTCTGCCCGAGGGAAGGCAAAGTTTCCAGCTAGGCTGGCAATTTCCAGTCAGTTCTTTTCTTTTGGAACCCTGACTGCATTGCATGTTGGGAATGGTAGTTTGGGGAATGTGAAATTGCATTTTGGGGCCTGTAGTCTTTCTAAACCGAAATCCTGAATTGGCAGTGTTCTACCGTTTATCGAGCACGAAGTTCTCAATAAGAAAAGAGTCATCCGTTAATGGTGGCTGACTTTCAGATAAGACGCTGAAAAATGAAGAGATGAGAATTAGGAGTAGTGAGGGGAGGAGATTTTGGAGGGAAATTTTGATTTTTAACTCTTTGACCCAGTGGGAAAGAAGTACAAAGCTAATTTAGAAAAGGGGTGAATAACTGCAGGTTTCTCTGGACACTGACTGAGGGTCCATTCTGTTTGTCCCACACAAACAACTCTGAAGGTGTTTCTGCTGGAGCCACTGCAGAGAGGCTCTCCAGACTACCAGCACAGGGTCCCAGGTAGAGATTAGAACATAGTTTATATAGAGGCAGTCTCTGACTTTCTTTTCCTCAGGGAACTGGGAAAGGACCTTGGGTATATACCCACTCTTAATCCTAAAATCCAAAGTTTCTTTAAAAAGGGATTAAGGGTAAATATTTATTAAGGTCCTAATAAATGTCAGATACTGTACTTTGATTGCTTCCCAGGTGACTCAGTGGTAAAGAATCTGCCCGCCAATGTAGGAGAGGCAGGTTCCTTGGGTCAGGAAGATGCCTTGGAAAAGGAAATGGCAACCTACTCCAGTATTGTTGCCTGGAAAATTCCATGGACAGAGGAGTCTGGTGGACTACAATCCATAGCGTCGAAAAGAGTCAGACACAATTGAGTGAGTGAACACGCAGTACTTTTATTATCTCCTTTCCATAAGCAGAAAAATGTTTTAAGTATATGCTGCTAGAAAAGACACAGAGGTCATGGATAATTGTTATGCTTTGATGTGCCTCAGAATTATCTGTAGAGATTAAAAAAAATACATATCCCCAGGCCCATACCTGGAGTTTCTGATTCTGTGAGTCTAGGGTAAAACTCAGGAATCTCCTTTCCTCACAGATTCCTCATGGTATTTTAATGCAGTCTATCTGGAACCAGACCTTGAGAAATATTGCTCCAGGTTTTGATGACTAATCTCAGATGGTTTTGGTTTTTCTTCCCCCACTGATGGCAGAGGACTAAAATAGAGATATGAAAGGCCTTATTAGGATTGTCAGATAAAATACAGGGGCCTGGTATTTCTTTGCTAAATCTGTCCAGACAATACTGGGCCTAGGCAGGGGAAGGACTCTGGAATCCTAACATGTTTTGCTCGACTGTCTATATACTCATCTCCTCTTTGCTTGATACTGCTTTTGTTTTGGTTTCTAGCTATTTCAGAGGGGATCCAGCTAGACAATGTGTGATCAGTTGTTCAATCATGTCCAGCTCTTTGTGGCCCCATGGACTGTAGCCTGCCAGGCTCCTCTATCCATGGGATTCTTCAGGCAAGAATACTGGAGCAGATTGCCATTTCCTTCTCCTGGTATCTTCCCGACTCACTGATCGAAACTGGGTCTCCTGCTTGGCAGGCAGATTCTTTACTATTGAGTAATCTAGGAGGCCAGCTAGACTATGGTGAAAGCCAAAATACACCTATGTCTAGGGAACTGGGAGAATTGGGATCACGCTCTGGGAACCAATTGCTAATAAAACAAAACTGTCTCTCAGGCATGTCTGTGTAGTTTGAAGGAATATTTAACATTCTTGTCACAAAGCCTCAATTCTCATTCATGAATCAAGGGAGTTCTGACAGAAAAGGGAAAAAGAGAACTTGTACCAAGCTTCAGTGAAGCATAACATGTAATAACAAAAAGACCCAAACAAGTCAAATTATAGACTGTAATGCACTTACACAATAATGGCTAGGCACTCTTAGTGCTGCTTCATCAGAAATTCTCATAAACTCTGCCACCCTCATCAGCCCACTTAACATTTATGTCTGATTCATACATAAGCCCTTCTGGCAATGCTGTATTAGCAAGGATGACTTAGAATCTCTTCTGTAAACAGGAAGACCAAATTTTCTTTTCTCAGTCACCGGTTCTCAATGTTCTGCCAAGCTCATGTTGTCACAGAAATAAACAAATGCATTTGGACGGCCAAAACCAAGTATCACTGTGGGTGTCTTGTAACTTGGCTTGGTAGAAAATGAAACATACCATGATGCCTCTCTAACAGCCTAAATTTTCCTTTAGGTTTGAACGGTTTAACATAGTGTCCCACTTTGTGCTAAGTCAGCTGTCAGGCACAAATCTTTACTTTTCTTACCAAAATGTCTTATTTTCCTAGTCCTACAGTAATACTTTATAGGAATATCTGTGAACTTAAAAAAGAGAAGAAGCCATTTAAATCTAAAGAAATATTCTCCATCCCAAATGTTGGATTGGGTTAAAAACAAAGTAGTAATTTTGAGAGTCAAATTTTAGGGGATATTTATTTTTACTTGGAGGATAGAGGCTAAGGGTTTGGTTATGAGACAAAGAGTGTAAGAATTGTGATAGTTATGTCAAAGAGGAGTTACTTATAGAGAATACCTTTTCTTTCCACCAGAGTGAGGTATAGGGAGAATAGGTCAAAAATAAGGTCTGTTTTTCTTCACAGATGGAGGTTAGTCCCCAAAGCTGAGTGCTAGGAAAGTCAGAAATGAGGGATCTTGGTCTCTAGGCCCCACCTCCTCCTTCTATATGGAAATTGAGGTGGGCCCATCAGACTCTAAGCTCATGAAGATCAAGGCTCCAAAACCTTAAGCTGTTGACAGGCTGCTACTCAGAGGAAACTCTCTGAGATACAATAATACTAAACTCTCTGAGACATAATAATAGCTGTTGCTGCTACTGTTAAGTCGCTTCAGTCGTGTCCGACTCTGTGCGACCCCATAGATGGCAGCCCATCAGGCTCCACCATCCCTGGGATTCTCCAGGCAAGAACACTGGAGTGGATTGCCATTTCTTTCTCCAATGCATGAAAGTGAAAAGTGAAAGTGAAGTTGCTCAGTCGTGTCTGACTCTTAGCGACCCCATGGACTGCAGCTCACCAGGCTCCTCCGTCCATGGGATTTTCCAGGCAAGAGTACTGGAGTGGGGTGCCATTGCCTTCTCCGATAATAACAGCAAACTCTCCAAATGTCCTGGTGATCCAGTGGTTAAGATTCTGCACTTTCATGCACACGGCCTGGGTTTGATCCCTGGCAAGGAGCCAAGATCCCACAAGTTGGGCAGCATGGCTGAAAAGAAAAAAAAAAGATAGTAAACTCTGAGATATAGTAATAAAACCAACTCACAATACCTCACAGTTTGTCAATAAGGAGACCTAGAATAGCTTTTCAGTCAAACTGATACATTACCACCCTATTTCCTTTCTCCTTGCTCAGAATTCCAATGATGTTTATCATTTCTTTTCATCAGACACCCAGTATGTACTATCTTCGATCATTCCTTATCTCTCCATGAATACGTTTTGTTGCTGTTACTTTTTACTCAACTATTAGCTCCCTGAGTCAATTTTTTGGGACTTCCCTGGTGGCTCAGATGGTAAAACGTCTGCCTACAATGTGGGAGATGCAGGTTCAATCCCTGGGTCAGGAAGATTTCCTGGAGAAGGAAATAGGTCAATCCACTCCAGTATTCTTTCCTGGAAAATCCCATGGACAGAGGAACCTGGTAGGCTACAGCCATGGGGTTGCAAAGAGTTGGACACGACTGAGCAACTTCACTTTTTTTCTTTTCAATATTTGACTTACATATATATATATATTTGTAACTCAAACAACACTATATTTGGTTTCAGATGAAAACTACTTGAATCTGGAAGCCACGCATACCTGGGAGAATGGCATCAAGCTCAAGAGAGATAGGCTTCTTCACAGTTCAATTCATCTCCATTTCATCAACAATTTTGAAATAGCTGCTGGGGAAGGTATTATGGAGACTGGTAAGAAGCTGTTGAGGAAGATAGATTAAACTTTGCTGTATGACATGTTCATTTATCAAATAGTCAATGAATATATACTGGACACTGTGCTAAGTGCTGATTGTACATTGGTAGGTAAAATATGACCCTTGCTTTCAAGATATTTACAACCTAAAGTGAGGTAATGTTCATCTTTATCCTCCATTAAAATGTAAGTAAAATCTTCAAAATTCAATTCATGAATTTAGTCAATGCCAGATGAAACAAAGTACTGAGACTGGCCTCAAGATAGCAGTAATTTCAGGCCTGCCCAAAGATGATCCACCATATTGGGAATATTTAGAATTCCCCAGCTCCAAGCACAATGACATGCAATTTTAGCTGCTCAATAAATAACGATTGAATGAATACGTGATATACATACATATAAGCTATGCTTTGTCACTCATTCGTACCAGACTCTTTGTGACTACACGGACTGTAGCCTGCCAGGCTCCTCTGTCCATGGGGATTCTCCAGGCAAGAATACTGGAGTGGGTTGCCATGCCCTCCTCCAGGGGATCTTCCCAACTCAGGGATCCAACTCAGGTCTCCCGCATTGCAGGTGGATTCTTTATCATTCTGGTGCCAGAAAACCTGAGTTCATGAGGCACCGGCACTTACTGTCTGGGCAGTTTATTCAGCCACTCTGGGCCTCAGTTTTCTCATCTATAAAATGGGAATGCCACATGATTGACCCATCCAATTATTAATCAGCCACTAGTAAATAAAGTGTTAAAAATTTACTGAGCACCACATTAAGCACCCCTATGAGTCAACACTATTATCTCACACAGAAATTGAGGCTTAGAGAGATAAAGTAACTTGTTCAAGATCATGTGATTATAAGCCAGGAAACCAAGATTTGATCCTGGGCAGGCAATGGCACCCCACCCCAGTACTCTTGCCTGGAAAATCCAATGGATGGAGTGGCCTGGTGGGCTGCAGTCCATGGGGTCGCTAACAGTCGGACAGACTGAGTGACTTCACTTTCACTTTTCTCTTTCATGCATTGGAGAAGGAAATGGCAACCCACTCCAGTATTCTTGCCTGGAGAATCCCAGGGATGGGGGAGCCTGGTGGGCTGCCGTCTATGGGGTCACACAGAGTCGGACATGACTGAAGTGACTTAGCAGTAGCAGCAGCAGCAGCTTGACTGCAGAGATAGGGGCATTTGGCCACTTCTTTATATGCTGCTAGTATTATGGTCAACTGATAACATGGATTCCAAAGCACTAACTAAATTCTAAAACATTACATCAATGTAAGCTAGTCACCTTCTAATTTTATGGTAATTACAAGTTTTAAAAAGTCAGTTTCTGAAAGTAGGTTCGAGATGGCATTGTATTCACTTACTATAGTTAAAGAAGGGCCCAAGGAGACGAACTAGTCCTTGGTACCCAAAGACCTTGAAAACAAGACACTCATAACTTCTGGACCCTTTATATATTCATTTATTATTTGTTATTATGTCTCCTGCCAAGAAAATGAATCTCCAAGAGAGCAGGAAATCCAAGTACCTAGGACAGATTAGTAGATAACTAAAAAATATTTGCTGAGTGAATGTTTGAGTGCTAGAAAGGATGAGAAGCATCTCTTATATCAGTACAAAGCTGGTGAAAGTCTCAATTCATATAACCACTCTGGAGGACAACTCATCAATATCTAGTAAAGTCAAATTGCATATAACTCAGCAATGGTCCATAACCCAACAAATTATATTCCTTGTAATATATTGTAGATGATCTTTTGCATATAAGAATTATGGCCGTAGTATGCATAAGAGTGAAAATTTGCTAAAAAAGTGAAAATTTATTTTTGTTTTTTTTTAAGATTTTTTAATTGGGCAATTTATAAAGTTTTTATTGAATTTGTTACAATATTGCTTCTGTTATATGTTTTAGTTTTTTTTTTGGCCATTCAGTATGTGGGATCTTAGTTCCCAGACCAGAAATAGAACCTGCACCCACTGCATTGAAAGGCAAAGTCTTAACCACTATACCACCAGGGAAGTCCCAAAAGAATGAGAATTAGGAAACAACATAAGGTCTGTCAATTGAAAAAGAAATAAAAATATTGTGGTAGATCCATATTCCATGTAATGGAATACAGCATAACAAGAAAATGAAGCATAACAGGCTCTGCAGGACCTCAAGCATGTATTTCATAATTATGATACTTAAGGGAGAAAAAGATCAGTGGCAGAAGGATATGATACATCATTTATTGTTGTTGCTTAGTTGCTCTATCATGTCTGACTCTGCCACCCCGTAGACTGTAGCCTGCCAGGTTCCTCTGTCCATGGGATTTCCCATGCAAGAACACTGGAGTGGGTTGCCATTTCCTTCTCTAGGGGATCTTTCTGATCCAAGGATTGAACTGGCTTCTACTACTGCACTGGCAGGTGAATTCTTTACCACTGGGCTACCAAGGAAGCCCATATCATTTATGTCAAAAGCAAAATTTTGTAAAACACATTAGATATCCCAGCATTCAAGACATTAGACTAGGGTCTTTTAACTTGGAAAATTGTACACCTAGGATTTGAATCCAGAGCGCTCTATCAAAATGCCTCTGTAAACATTGATAGTCAGATATGGATTAAACCCTGTAGTGCTCTGTAAACTTTGGGGATTGATCTTTACTTGGAAAATCCCATGGATGGAGGAGGCTGTTAGGCTACAGTCCATGGGGTTGCAGAGTTGGACACGACTGAGCAACTTCACTTTCACTTTAGTTTGAGTCAGTGGTGGTGCCAAGGGCCTGGCCTGGAGGGCTGGTTGGGTCTTTTCTTCCTCCCATTCTTTGATATGAATAATAGATGTTTAAGCAAATTATGTAAAGCAGCTTTAAAACAAGTCCCTCATCCATTCCCTCTGATTTAACTATCTGCTACTGCTACTGCTAAGTCGCTTCAGTCGTGTCCGCCTCTGTGCGACCCCATAGACAGAACCCCACCAGGCTCCCCCATCCATCCCTGGGATTCTCCAGGCAAGAACACTGGAGTGGGTTGCCATTTCCTTCTCCAGTGCATAAAAGTGAGAAGTGAAAGTGAAGTCATTCAGTCATGTCTGATTCTTAGTGACCCCATGGACTGCAGCCCACCAGGCTCCTCCACCCATGGGATTTTCCAGGCAAGAGTACTGGAGTGGGGTGCCATTGCCTTCTCCAAACACCTATTTATATAAATTCTGGAGCCACAGCTAGCCTGAGCACGTTTATTTTCTTTTATACAGACGAGGTAGCTACTTCTAGGAATCTTTTGTGATAGCAATACTCTCAAAAGTCAGAACGTTTTTTATTTCTGAAAAGTATAAACCAACTCAAGCCTGGCTTAGGCATAAAAGGGAATTTATTGACTAACAGCGAAAAGTCTAAAGATAAAGATGTTCAGGCATGTTCAGGCATGGCTGGATCTGGACTAAAACTATGTCATTAGGACCTGGTATTTCTCTTCCTCTTGTTTCTGTTTTCCACAATGTTGGCCCTTTTCTCAGCATTCCTTTTCTATCTATGACTTCTAGTATCCCCAGGCTTATATCATCCTATATAGCAACTTTGCGTGTGTGCGAAGTTGATTCAGTCATGTCTGACTCTTCGACCCTATGGGCTATAGCCCACCAAACTCCTCTGTCTGTGGGATTCTCCAAGCAAGAATACTGTAGTGGGTTGCCTTGACCTCCTCCAGGGGATCTTCCAGACCCAGGGATCGAACCCACATCTCTTGCATCCTTTGCATTGGTAGACAGGTTCTTTACCACTAATGTGACCTGGGAAGCCCATACGGCAATCTTAGAATAAAGCAAACTTCACATTCCCAATAATATCAACAAAAGTCCCACTACTGAATCTCACTTGGTTACATTGCTCTTCTGAACCGATTAACTGGTAGTTGGTAGGTGGAGTCAGGCTCACCCAAGGACATGGACTGTGAGAGTGGGGAGGGGTGATTCTCCAAGGGAAAATCTGGATGTTATTCCCAAAGAGAAAATGGATACTGATCAGGCAAAAACAATATATTCTCATCAAAAAAAGTAATGTCATTAGAATATTATAAGTTGGAAATAAAAAATAGCTACATACGGAATCCTTGTAGAGAGTTCAAGCATTTAGAATATTTTGACACATCAGAATACATGTGTCTCATGAAGAACTTTCAACATTTTGTCAGTGGTTTCAGTAGCAGGTGTTGCCACATCCTCACATCTATTCTTGTTTTATCTTTGCCTTTTCTCTTGACTAATGTGGTATTGATGTAACCCTGCTTGAACCTTTCTCAACATTGTCAATTACTCTGCTGCTATTCAAAGAACAAGAGTTATCAACATGTTAAAGCACCAGGGACTGGTTTTCTGGAAGACAATTTTTTCACAGACCAATGGGGTGTGGTGGAAAATGGTTTACAGATTATTTGAGAGCTTTACATTTATTGTGCTCTTTATTTCTGTTATTATTATGTTGTACTATATAATGAAATAATTATACAACTCACCATATTGCAGAATCAGTGGGAGCCCTGAGTTTCTTTTCCTGCAACTAGATGGTCGAATCTGGGGGTGATGGGGAGCGACTGTAAATACAGACAAAACTTAGCTTGCTACTGACTTCCTGCTGTATGGCCTGGTTCCTAACAGGTTGAGAACCCCTGAACATTCTAGAGACAATGCTAGCTCAGATTCAGTCTAGCCTGATGGATATTAAACCTTGCCTTGTCAGAGTAAAACGCAGATCAGGGAATTGCTCTCCAAGTTTATCTGAACTCCATTTCTCATGACATGGAATCTTATATCAAAACTCACAGGTGTATATAATTCTTGGCATAAAATAGCATCCAAAAAACATTTTAAGGGATTTCTCTGGTGGTCCCATGGTTAAGACTCCACCTTCCCACTGCAGGAGGTACAGGCTTGATTCCTGATGGTGGGGAGGGGACTAAGATACTGTGCGGCACAGCCAAAATCTTTTTTAAAGATTATCTTACTCAAAAAAATGTGGAGAATCCACTCTCATGATTTTGCCAGGCTGATTCAGTAAGCTTGGATTCAGTCCCTTTCATATCTGCTCATCATGAGAAACATAGTGTCATTTTCTTCATTTCTATCGGCTATACCACTTGTTCAAAAGGTCCCAACACTTTTACAATTTCTTGCTTTTGGATAGATCATGTTTGGCTCAGCTTGAATGATAAATTTCTGACAAGATGTAACAATAATGGCTTAAAAGAGATCCAAATTGACTTCTTTCCTAAAAACAGTCTCGGGGAGGTAAGTGAGATTCTAGGATTTTACTTTACTTGCAAGTTAATAAATTACCGTTTCACAGATGCTGGCTGAAGATACAAGATTCCTAGGTCTGAGACAAAAGATTTAGCTACTTACTGCATTCAAGCAGAATGGGCATCATGTTGGTATTGGTTCCTCATGCCCTTCAAAACCCATGGAGGCAGCATGAAGGGACCAGTATGGTCCCTTCATATAGTGAGTTTGAGAGTCATCTGAAATCTACCACTTTTACAGTGAGGGAGAGCAAGCCTGCTTTTTGTTTGAGAGAAGATATTACCTTATCTCTTGAGCATGCTCATTGCAAACTCAACTCAGAAAATGGTTGGCTAAAGAGGGGTCAAGTCTTGCACTGCTGGCATACCCCGAAGGGGTGTTCAGGGATGCTCAAGCTCACTACTGCTTGTCTCAACAGGGCATCCAAGGTTAGGATGGCGGTTCTGCTTAATATGGTCGTCTGGGCTAGGTTCCCTCTAACCTGTTGCTTCATCGTCTGTAGGGTGTGGCCTAACGTCCACTTGGCTGAGGAGGTGTGCTGCCATGTCCCCACATAGAGGACTGGGGTAGAGAAGAGGAGACAGGGGCTGCTGGGAAAGGGTAGCTGCCTCCCTTTAAGGACACATACTGAAAGCTCTGTACTTCACGTCCCTTCATCTCCCATTGGCCAGAATGCATTCATATAATCATATCAACCTTTAGGATATGCTGGGAAATGTATAGTCTTTATTCTAGGTATTCTATTGTGGTGTATGTGGCTTAGTCCTAAGTTGTATCTGACACTTTGTGACCCCATGGACTGTAGCCTGCCAGGCTCCTCTGTCTACAGAATTTCTTAGGCAAGAATACTGGAGTGAACCCAGAGATGGAACCCAGATCTCCTGCTTGGCCAATTCTTTACCACTAAGATACCTGGGAAGTCCTCCCACTGTTTGTACATAATAATAACCTGAGCCTATGGCTTGGATGTGTACTGGTCACAGCCAGAAATCTGTGAGTACACACCTGGGATGGAACCACAAGTCGCATACTTTGAAGGCATTGCCCAAAGTGAGAAGACAAAGGAATCATATGACTTTCAGGGAGCTGGAAGAAGATAGAGAATTTACTCTAGATAATGGTATATTTGCGATTAAGGTTCTGGAGGCTCCAAGGATAGGCTCAGTGTGGCAAGGTCTAAAGGAGCTCTAGCTGGAGAAGTGTATTATGCCCAGAGGTGGGTGGTGCAGGTTAGGGAACCATTTTGATGGTGATGGGTTCATTGATTGAGGAAGAGCCCAAGCCACACAGAATTTCCCCCCAGCCCTCGTATAAGCGTCTCCCATAAAAGACGTTGAAAACTCCAAGTCAGTCAGCCCAGACAAGGGCTATTTCTGTCATGAAAGAGGAGACAGAACCCAGTTGGAGAGAAAGATTTCCAAGAGTCAGTGTTGACCCAATACAGTTACAGTAAGGAATTTCCTAAGGCTGACTAGGAGTTGCCTGGCACTCTCCTTAGTAATACTCAGTTGAGGTCCCTGGGATGACCGTGCATTTGGCAGGTGTTTTTCTCTAGATAATGGTGACTCTGGAGTATAATCTTCTAGTCCCAGGGAAGCTTTTCCTTCATGGAAGACTTGAGCCTCTGCTCAAAGTAGAAGCACTTGGCCAGTTCGTACTACTTGGATTTCAGCACATTAGGCCTCAGTCATCTCCCTTAACAAATCGACTGTGTCTCTCTCCTTACAGGTGGGTAAGACAATTATTGACCAGGTTAATTTTGTCCTGAACAGGGTTATAGAAGAAGAAATCCCTCTCAAAAATTATCACATATTAAAAAAAAAAAAAAACAAAACTAAGAATGAGGCCTCTTTGAATGATTTTAGATATGCCACCAGGTGTACCAAGAGGTGTGGCATTGATAGATAAAACTATGTGGATTCTCCAGGAAGAGGAAGAAAGAAGAGAAGGCAAGGAAACGAGGGGACAGCATTCTAACATCAAACTCTGGGAGCACAGGAGGCCTTTCAGAGGTGAGGCCAAGATAGGAAGGCTTATCAGAAAAGACTTTACCTGGGCTCCTGGGGCACATGCTAGCGGACATAGCTGAGTAAGTTTATTGCAGCAACTTTGAGGCCCGAGCAAAGGCTTGACCACCGCAAAATAGCCAGGAGGAACAGAGGCAGAGAATCTAGCTGGAGGGAAGGGGTCTGGTAGACACAAATGACCGCGTTCAAAAGGTTCTGAAGCAGCTCAGGCGGGGTCCAGCCTGAGTTAAGGCAGTCAGCTAATCCATAGATGATTCCAGTAAATGAGCTTGTACCCTGTTGTAGAGCAGGCCCTTTGCTCCCTGGCTTGTTGGAGACTGTCTTCTGGCCGATAGGCAAATTCTGCCCTCTTTTTGGGTAGGCTTGAACAGAGAAAATTTTAACCCCACTTCCTTTCCTCTTCAAAAGGTTAACACTGAATTTAGGTCAGAGAACTGCAGCGGAATTGACTGTTTCTTCTGGGCTCAGCCACATTCTATAAAGAGGTATGGTTACACAAGGGCCAGGTGAAATCAGGAGGAGGCAGAATGTATGTAGCGGTTTTTTCTGACACCCCTTTTGACACTAAACGCATGTTGTTTTTCCACATGCCAACCAATTCTATAACACTAATTGGGTCCTCAGCAATTCAATTCCCACCCTATCCACCAAGAATCAGGGTCAGATCCCACGAGTTAACGGGCTCAGTCTAATACTTCAAACCAGCTGCAAATGGGATACCTGGGCAACCCACACTTCCGGCTGGCTAACTACAAATTTGGGAGTCCCCATGGGCTCCCCTCTGCATTGTTAATATTCTGCTGCTGCTGCTAAGTCACTTCAGTCGTGTCTGACCCTGTGCGACCCCATAGACGGCAGCCCACCAGGCTCCCCTGTCCCTGGGATTCTCAAGGCAAGAATACTGGAGTGGGTTGCCATTTCCTTCTCCATGTTAATATTCTAGAATGACATAAAACTCCTGAAAAACTTATAACTGGTAGACATAAGTTATGTCTACCAGTTCCTTACAAAGGATATAAAATGAGGGACAGCCAAATGGAAGAGATGTGTCAGAGAAGGAAAAAAATTTCCTTTACTCTTCTAGGTTCTTCTGATTAGTCTAAGAATTAAATTGACATGAGACAGATTAACAGAAGAAAATGAAACAAAAAGTAATAACATGTATACCTGAAAGAGACCCAGGAAAGCTAACTCACCAAAATGGCCAGAGTCCTTGCCTTACGTGCCATCTTTAGTTCAAGACGAAAGAGGACATTGGGGTTAGTGGTTTGGGACTTCAACAGGGAGGGAGACAACTGACAGGAGGTGGACAAGCAATATTTGTTAGTAAACAGATGTTTGCGGGGCCAGGCAGTGGCAACAGGACCCAGGGAGGAGTTTTGACAGACTATGTTGCTATGTTCCCATCTGTCAATCATACCTAGTTTATACTATAGGGATCTCTGGTGATAGTGCCCTTCCCGGAACAAGTCCTCTGTGTATATTCTTAGGCAGTTAGGGGGAAGGTCAAAAGTCCTTCCTGAGTCTCTTGGACCTTGATAGTTTACAGTTCAATATACTCTGCATGCCAAAGAGATCATTGGGTTCCCCTCCAGAAGCACAGGGCAAGTTATAGGGGATAAGGGTGAGGAGTGGGGCTTGGTGCACAGCTTTCATGCTCTCTCCTGTTACGCTCTCTTCCCACCACATGAGTGTGTTCACCAACCTGGAAGCTCACGGAACTTATTTTTTAGGTTTTTAATCAAGGTTATATTAGCTAGGCATGATTACTGGCCATTGGTGATTGAACTCAGTCTCCACCCCTTTTGCCTCACTGGGGTTGAAAGTCTAGCCCTTTTAATCACTTGGTTGATTTTTCTTGTGACCAGTTCCCATCCTGAAGCTATCTAGCCTGTCCCCCACCAAACCCCTCCAAGGGTTATGTTATTAGCATAAGACTAATCACTATTACCATAAGACTAATCACTATTAGCATAAGGCCTTTATCACTCAAGACACTCCTTAAGAAACTCATCACTCAAATTCCAAGGATTTGGGAGCTTTGTACCAGGAACTGGAGATAAAGACCTTTTTTTTTTTTTTTAATACCACAGCCCTCAACAGGATCCCAGCACCCACTCTGTCTATCAGAATAACTAGGTCAAGAAGGAGACAAGAGAAACTTCCAGACAGGGCAGTGATTCTCATACTTTGGTGCATTAGACTATTCTGGGAAACTTATTAAAAATGTAGATTCCTAGATATGACTCTCAGTGACTCTCTGTCACTGAGGGAGGGACCAGAGTATCTGTATTTTTATTTATTCTTTTTTTTTTTTTTTTTGGTGCATGCAGGATCTTAGTTCCCCAATCAGGGGTCAAACTTGTGCCCCCTGAGGTGGAGGCTCAGAGTCTTAGCCACTGACCTACCAAAGAAATCCTTATATTTTAATAAACTCCCTAAATGATTCCACACCCACTGAAGGTTGAAAGCCAGGGCGTAAGCATTTCCTCTAGTCTTACCCCCAACCCCAACACGACTCCTTTCTAGAAGCCTGTCCAGTCGGAGCCCCAAGTCTGACTGTAGGTTACCGCCTTCCCCTGACTTAAAGACAAGGAAGAATTACAGCTGAGTACAAAGGACTCTCAGGTGAAGCTGATCTTTAGGATCCTGGAGATTCTGCCTCAGACTGGAATCAGAATCTCAGGAAAAGGAATCAGAATTAGCATCGGTCAGTGTCTGCTGTGCCAGGTATGTGCATGCTAGGCGTTCTCAGGGGGGTTATCTGTGAGGGAGAGGTAATGATATAATTTCAGGGCTGAGAAGACCAAGACTTGAGGAGATGCAGCCAAGTAGGTATGGCTAGTATTCAAACTCAGCCCTGCCTGGCCCCACTATCTACCTCAGACTTTGTTGTTGTTGTTCAGTGGCTAAGTCCTGTCTCTTTGAGACCCCATGGACTGCAGCACACCAGGCTTCCCTGTCCTTCACCATCTCCCAGAGTTTGCTCNTGCAGGATCTTAGTTCCCCAATCAGGGGTCAAACTTGTGCCCCCTGAGGTGGAGGCTCAGAGTCTTAGCCACTGACCTACCAAAGAAATCCTTATATTTTAATAAACTCCCTAAATGATTCCACACCCACTGAAGGTTGAAAGCCAGGGCGTAAGCATTTCCTCTAGTCTTACCCCCAACCCCAACACGACTCCTTTCTAGAAGCCTGTCCAGTCGGAGCCCCAAGTCTGACTGTAGGTTACCGCCTTCCCCTGACTTAAAGACAAGGAAGAATTACAGCTGAGTACAAAGGACTCTCAGGTGAAGCTGATCTTTAGGATCCTGGAGATTCTGCCTCAGACTGGAATCAGAATCTCAGGAAAAGGAATCAGAATTAGCATCGGTCAGTGTCTGCTGTGCCAGGTATGTGCATGCTAGGCGTTCTCAGGGGGGTTATCTGTGAGGGAGAGGTAATGATATAATTTCAGGGCTGAGAAGACCAAGACTTGAGGAGATGCAGCCAAGTAGGTATGGCTAGTATTCAAACTCAGCCCTGCCTGGCCCCACTATCTACCTCAGACTTTGTTGTTGTTGTTCAGTGGCTAAGTCCTGTCTCTTTGAGACCCCATGGACTGCAGCACACCAGGCTTCCCTGTCCTTCACCATCTCCCAGAGTTTGCTCAGACTCATGTCCACTGAGTCGGTGATGCCATCCAGCCATCTCATCTTCTGTTGTCCCCTTCTCCTCCTGCCTTCAACCTTTCTCAGCATCAGGGTCTTTTCCAGTGAGTCAGCTCTTTGCAACAGTCGGCCAAAGCATTGAGCTTCAGGTTCAGCATCAGTCCTTCCAATAAATGTTCAGGGTTGATTTCCTTTAGGATTGATTTTACCAGCTGAGCCACCAAGGAAATCCTACCTCTCAGAATGGTAAGTAATTAAAAGGGAACATGCTGAGCCGTGACTTAATTGTGAGCTGGAGTTGCCGCCACAGTCCCAAGTGTCAGTCACTCCATAATCATTGCTATGGAAGTGGGAGCGCTGACATGGCAGCCCTGGACTGCCAAGTAGGAAAAGCTTTTGCTTACAAATGTTACTAACTGAATAGCTACCTTCTCAGAACCTCTCTGGGAAATCCCCAGTCCTGATGAGTGTTTCCCTGTCTTTTTGCTGAACTCAAATCCCTGAGGTAAAAGAGCCCAGCCAAGGGTTCTGGAAATTGCTGGGATTGTTACATCTAGCGTGAGTCCAGGTTGTTCCAGGAGTGTGTCCTGGAGAGTTCTGTGTATCTAAGTCCTGTCAGCAAGGCCAGGGTAGGCCTGGTGGGAGAGTAGCCCTTCAGTTCATGGTTGAGGTAGAGGGAGAGAGGCTAGGGAGTCACCCAAGGCTTTTCGAGTCAGCCAAGGTCAAATCCAAGGGGAGCAGTTGGGGACATAAGTAGGAGAAGGAGTTTAAATGTCAGCAGCCAAAAAAAAATGTCAGCAGCCAGAACTTTTAAGAGTTGGTCAGAAGGAAGTAGACCGGGGATGAGAGGCTGAGTGGCCAGCTTGGCCACCCCTCCTGGGATGTGTTGTGGGACAGGTGCAGGGCCTTAGAGGAAATATGTACATCTGGCCAGACTCTGTTCTGCTTCCGTGTAGGTCCTTCTCCGTCTCAAGTGGGAGTCCCCACTGTGACGTGACATTGACTGAAGGGGCAAGGCAGGGAAACAGTGGTGTCACCAGGAGAAACTGGACAAGTGATTGCCAGAGTGTGGATTCACCCCTGAGTCCAAGGTCTGGTCCTCAGCCTTTCAGGCAAGAGACTCAGTCTTTTTTTTCCTAATTATAGTTTTTTTGGTTTGTTTTTTACTTTGCCACACAGCTTGTGGGATCTCAGTTTCCTGACCAGGGGTTGAACCTGGCATTGGCAGTTGAAAGCCCTGAATCCTAACCACCAGGCCACCAGGGAACTCTCTATTGAAGGATAGTTGAATTACAATGTTGTGTTAAGGAAAATCCATCTCGTTAGAGCCCCAGGCAAATCCTAAAAGATGATGCTGTGAAAGTGTGGATCATAATCAACTGGGGAAAATTCTGAAGGAGATGGGAATACCAGACCACCTGACCTGCCTCTTGAGAAACCTGTATGCAGGTCAGGAAGCAACAGTTAGAACTGGACATGGAACAACAGACTGGTTCCAAATAGGAAAAGGAGTATGTCAAGGCTGTATATTGTCACCCTGCTTATTTAACTTGGGAGAAGGCAATGGCACCCCACTCCAGTACTCTTGCCTGGAAAATTCGATGTTCAGAGGAGCTTGGCAGGCTGCAGTCCATGGGGTCGCTAACAGTTGGATATGACTGAGTGACTTCACTTTCACTTTTTACTTTCATGCATTGGGGAAGGAAATGGCAACCCATCCCAGTGTTCTTGCCTGGAGAATCCCAGGGACAGGGGAGCCTGGTGGGCTGCCGTCTATGGGATCACACAGAGTAGAGCACGACTGAAGCGACTTAGCAGCAACAGCAGCAGCAGCAGAGAACATCATGAGAAACACTGGGCTGGAGGAAGCACAAGCTGGAATCAAGATTGCTGGGAGAAATGTCAATAACCTCAGATATGCAGATGACACCACCCTTATGGCAGAAAGTGAAGAACTAAAGAGCCTCTTGATGAAAGTGAAAGAAGAGAGTGAAAAAGTTGGCTTAAAGCTCAACATTCAGAAATCTAAGATCATGGCACTTGGTCTCATCACTTCATGGCAAATGGATGGGGAAACAGTGGCTGACTTTATTTTTTGGGCTTCAAAATCACTGCAGATGGTGATTATAGCCATGAAATTAAAAGACGCTTACTCCTTGGAAGGAAAGTCATGACCAACCTAGACAGCATATTAAAAAGCAGAGACATTACTTTGTCAACAAAGGTCTGTCTAGTCAAGGCTATGGTTTTTCCAGTGGTCATGTATGGATGTAAAGAAAGCTGATTGCCAAAGAATTGATGTTTTTGAACTGTGGTGTTGGAGAAGACTCTTGAGAGTCTTCCTTGGACTGCAAGGAGATCCAACCAGCCCATCCTAAAGGAGATCAGTCCTGGGTGTTTATTGGAAGGACTGATATTGATGCTGAAACTCCAATACTTTGGCCACCTGATGCGAAGAGTTGACTCATTTGAAAAGACCCTGATGCTGGGAAAGATTGAGGGCAGGAGGAGAAGGGGACGACAGAGGATGAGATGGATGGATGACATCGCCGACTCAATGAACATGGGTTTGTGCAGACTCCAGGAGTTGGTGATGGGCAGGGAGGCCTGGCGTGCTGTGGTTCGTGGGGTCACAAAGAGTCGGACACGACTGAGCGACTGGACTGAACTGAGCTGAACTGAAAGCCCCAGGATGAATCCTGCTTAAGGTGACTAATGCCAGCTACAATGTTAAGAAACTGATGTGTAAAACAAAAGCCCATTCTATTTCCTCAAAAGGAGGTTATGCTTTTCTGCTGCCAGTCTCTAGAATGGACTCACTTTATGATGGATTAATAATCGAGGACCATTTGATAAGCATGGGCTGGAGCAGAAAGCTGGAGAGTTTGGGCCAGGGCTAGGCCTCCCAAAATGCATTTGCTTCAAAAGTGGGAGTTTCCTCTGATGACCGAATTGCTGATGTCCCACAGATTCTGGGTGGTGCAGCACATAAACAGTGAATGTTTGTAGTTTTGACTTGACTTTTTTGTGGGCTTCTGATTCAAAGTTGTATAATTCAACTTTGTCATGCAGATAAAATGGATTTTTCCCACTATTTTGTCCATAACTGATGCGGCCTTCTCTAGAGCTCCCACCTACTGGTTAGTTTTTGGTAGTGGTGATGATAAGTTAAGATATCCCATCTCGTTTAAAGCACAACAATGCCAATAATTTAATAAACCTTTCAGGTATGTTAAAATAGAAACTGAAGCATTTAAAACTTTTTAAGAGTTTGTTAGAGCAAAAATGGATTGCCATTGGGCAGCACCAAATCAGAAATAGTCAGGAACACTCCATCAATAGGAGCCTGAAGAGATACTTTTACAGAAAAAAGTGGAAGCAAAGTAAGGAAATTATTGATTATATATATATATACACACACATGCATACATTTTGGCTATGTCATGAAGCTTTTGAGGCCTTGGTTCCTTGACCTGGCATCAAACCCAAGCCCTGCACAGTGAAAGCGTGGAGCCTTAACCACCAGTCTGCCAGGGTCCTGATAGGCTATATCTCAAAACCTAGTTGGCTATTTGTGATTGGTTGCCTTTAGGTTTCAATTTCCTAACACTGAGGCATTGACAGGCTTAGATTTCAGTTTGCTTACATAGGGCCCCGTGGCATTAGAGCCATCTCAGTGTAATGGCCTCATTGAATTAATTTAACAGGTATGTTCAGTTTCTCTTCATTAAAACAAACCAACCAAACAAAAAAACCAAAACCAAACTCTCAGATAAACTCCCTTCTCCCTACTTCCTTTCCTAACGTGTTGAGTAGATATTGAGAAAAGAGAGAGGGATGGCTTACGAGTATTTGTCACAAAAGGAAAAGCCAGGGCGCTTAGCTGGGGTCCCTTGCCTCCTCTGCTCCCCCATTCACTGGTTGGTTCTGGGCCTCACTGGTTTCCAAAGCTGCAGCCTGCTAGTTAAAATGTGGCAATGCTCCCTGGGAACGCTGACCCTCTTCCTTGCAGACCTGGCCTCGTCTCAGTTCCTCCCNCACCAAATCAGAAATAGTCAGGAACACTCCATCAATAGGAGCCTGAAGAGATACTTTTATAGAAAAAAGTGGAAGCAAAGTAAGGAAATTATTGATTATATATATATATACACACACATGCATACATTTTGGCTATGTCATGAAGCTTTTGAGGCCTTGGTTCCTTGACCTGGCATCAAACCCAAGCCCTGCACAGTGAAAGCGTGGAGCCTTAACCACCAGTCTGCCAGGGTCCTGATAGGCTATATCTCAAAACCTAGTTGGCTATTTGTGATTGGTTGCCTTTAGGTTTCAATTTCCTAACACTGAGGCATTGACAGGCTTAGATTTCAGTTTGCTTACATAGGGCCCCGTGGCATTAGAGCCATCTCAGTGTAATGGCCTCATTGAATTAATTTAACAGGTATGTTCAGTTTCTCTTCATTAAAACAAACCAACCAAACAAAAAAACCAAAACCAAACTCTCAGATAAACTCCCTTCTCCCTACTTCCTTTCCTAACGTGTTGAGTAGATATTGAGAAAAGAGAGAGGGATGGCTTACGAGTATTTGTCACAAAAGGAAAAGCCAGGGCGCTTAGCTGGGGTCCCTTGCCTCCTCTGCTCCCCCATTCACTGGTTGGTTCTGGGCCTCACTGGTTTCCAAAGCTGCAGCCTGCTAGTTAAAATGTGGCAATGCTCCCTGGGAACGCTGACCCTCTTCCTTGCAGACCTGGCCTCGTCTCAGTTCCTCCCGACTGAGCCTCTGCTTCATCCTCCATTGGCCTCCTGCCCTGGGATCCCCTACAGCATCTGCACAGGGTTTTTTTTGTTGTTGTTTGTTTTTAATCACCTTTATCATCTCTCATTTGTTACAGTGCAATAGTCTTCAACTAGCGTCTATGGCCTTCTCCAACCTCTTTCTCTTTCTGAAACACACACATAATCACATCACTCCCTTCAAAACTTCTAAGAGCTTCCAGTGTGCTGTAGGATTAAGTTTAAACTTTAGTGTGCTTAGTCTGATACATAAAAGTGAACAATTTGACTTCAGTTAGCTTTTTAGCTTCATCTTTGCTCTGGCTTCCCACACCCGTTTAACTCATCATACCTCTGAGTTTATGGATTCTTCTGTATAGAATTTTACTTTCTCTTCTTTCTTTAAGACCTAGCTCAAATGTCTCTGTAAAACAACTTTTTCTTTATTTTTACATAGATCTGTAGTATGGCACATAATAGCTTTTTAAGGAAGATAAAATATTTTAAATTAAACTTAAAAGCTTAAGGAAAATTGTGCAGTTTTGTGTAATTCAATACAGTATATACCAATTTGTATAATTCATTAAAGTATATAAGAATTTAAACCCAGATTAACTATAAATGGACTTCTTTGTGTACAAGAAGCAGCCCCTGGACATTAAAATAAACCCACGTTGAGACTGAAATATTTAGATAATTTTTAAATATGAAAAGTCTAATAATTGACTTGTTAAAAGTGATTTTGGGACTTTTCTGGTGGTACAGTGGATAAGAATCCACCTGCCAATGCAGGGGACACGGATTTGATCCCTGGTCCAAGAAGATCCCACATGCCCCGGGGCAACCAAGGCTAGCGTGCCACAGCTACTGAAGCTTGTGTGCCCTAGAGCCCATGCTCCGCAACAAGAGAAGCCACCTCAACAAGAAGCTCATGCACTGCAACTAGATAGTAACTCCCACTTACGACAGCTAGAGAAGAGCCCACACAGCAAGGAAGACCCAGCACAGCCCAAAACAAATAAATAAAGAAAGTATATTTTTAAAAGTGCCTTTGGTTACAAGTAACAGCAACTGAACAATGACAGCAACAAACTACTTGTTTGCAACAACAAGTAATAATAGGTGAACAAAAAACAGTTTTGTTTTTCTTACATAATGAGAAATCCAGAGCTGAGCAGTCCAGCACTGGTACAGCTGCTGAGAAATGCTGACAAGGACCAAATGTTTCTGCTCTACCTTCCTTAGCTTATGGGTTTTTTTTCTCACGCTTGTCCCCTCTTGTTCCCAACTGGCTGCTGCATCCCCAGGTCTCATGTCTGCTTTCTAGGTAGGAAGAAGAAGGAAGAGACAAAAGAGCTCTGCCAGTTGTAATTATCCCTTTTCATGTGCAACTAAAACGTCCCTGGAAAACTCAAATGAGAGAGTTCTGCTTACACTGTATTGACTGGATCAAAGTCACATAGTTGCTTCTAGCAGCAAAAATGGAAAAAGAAATATAGTCATTGGGGGATTAGTTCCAGGACCTCTTTGGATACCAAAATCTGTGGATGCTTGAATCCCTTATACAAAATGGTGTAGTACTGGCACGTAATCTACCCACATCCTCCCTGATACTTTAAATCATCTCTGCTGCTGCTAAGTCGTTTCAGTCGTGTCCGACTCTGTGCGACCGATGACTCATAAAACCTGATACATGTAAATGCTATGTTAACAGCTGTCCATACAATGTAAATGCTGTGGAAGTAGTTGCCAACATGTGCCAAATTCAAGTTTTGCTTTTTGGGACTTTCTAGAATCTTTTTCAGTTTTGAATATTTCCAACCTGAGGGTGGTTGCATCCATGGATACTGAATCCACAGATACAGAACCCATAATACAGAGAGCCAATCTTATTTTGCTGTCTGGCCCCTATATTGGAAAAGGGCAGGAGAAGAGGACATTCTGACTGGCTGATGGGCTGTCAGTCCCCTAAGTCTATCACAGGGCTCCATTGGGTTAGATTATTCACATGATAAATTATGAAGAAGGATCTTGCTGAAAAATGGGGAAAGAAAATGGTGAAATATTAGGATATATTGGATCAAAAACCTCTGGTCTTTGTTTCCTGGCCTTAAAGCTTTAGCAAAGAGATTACTCACATCTAAGTGACTTCTTTTTATGGCACTCTTCTCTCTTCCAGATTCTTCCTCAAGAACAGATTTTTAAAAATCTTTATTGAGATAATTCACAAACCATAAAGTTCATCCATTAAAAGTGTACAATTCAATGGTGTTGTATATTCACAGAGTTGTGCAACCACCACCCAAATCTAAGCACAGAACATTTTTACTATCATAGAAAGTACTCCTTACCCAGCAGCAATTACTCTTATTTCTACACACAGACCTGCAGGCCTGGGCAAACACTAATTTTCCTAGAGCAAAAAATTTTTAAAGAGTGATTTTCTGCTGGAAAGTCAGTAGGAACACTGTAAAAATGAGCTTTGGGGTAGGTAATTTGATTTAAATATGTCATAGAAGGCAATTCATCTGCTATAGTAGAATTTTGTGTATGTGTGTGTGTGTGTGTGAACTGATGCAGTATTGTACTCAGTGAAAGCAAAACTTTTAAGCACCTCATCTCTTTTCTCATTTTGTCCTAAAGAATTATACTGTTTTCTAAATCTTGTCTTTCTTATATTTCGGCCTTTTTTTTTTTTTTAATAAAGAGATTTAGAAAGATATAAATTAGATATAAAGTTACAAAACTCATAATGCAAATGCAAAATCTCATTAGTGGGAAGAGTTTAATTAGGAAAAGAAAACAAAACCAAACCCTAAGGCTTTGGGGGCCAAACATTTGCTGGCTAGAAATACTGGGTCAGGTGCCTTTTCTTGTCCCCTGGCATGGTACAGCCCATGCCCCTGTTTTTGTTATTTGCAAGAGATAATATCATTTACCTACTGAAATGAAAATGAGCAAATGGGCCTAAGACTCGGAGTAACTGCTTTCATTATTGTTTGTAGCATTCCCTTTAACTGTCATATCCTGCTCTACTTAGTACCTGGTGTATCTAGATGAGAGAAAAAAACAGGAAGTGAAGCAGGTACTGAGCAAACAACTATCATCTAAATGTTCTAGGCCAGGGCTTTCTGATCAGAGGTTTGAGGAACCAGGGAGAGAAACAGAAAATTTGTGACAGTTAGTACTGAGAAATGAAAAACTGTGCCTGAACAAAAGTGAGGAAACATTTCAATGAGACAGCTTTTGATACTGGGTTACGTTACACTTAAAGTAGAGATCTTACCCCTGACACAATCAAACTATCAAGTTTCTTTTCCTCTTAGCTACTTTTTCCCTTTCATTACCGTCATTATAGCAGAAAGACATTTTGTACCAGTCTGCTGTTTAAAAAGTTAGCTTTCTGTTTATTTTTGTCTTGTTTTTTTTTTTTTTTTTTTGAGATTTAAATAAATTAACAGCTAAGTGGATGCTTTAATAGTGAATAATTTCATCTCTGAAGGAAAGATAAATCCCAGTCTAAAAACCTTTTTGCAGTTTGGAACGTTCATGGGACTCCTCTGGTGGCCCAGTTGTTAAGATTCTGCACTTCCACTGAAAGGCAAGGGTTCAGATCCCTGATGGGGGAGCTAAGCATGGGGGGCCTGCATGCCACATGGCAAAGCCAGAGACAAAGCTCATAAGTGAGAAAGTAGTATTTCTGGTTTCTAGAACTGTACATGAAAAAGTGAAAGTGTTAGTCATTCAGTCTTGCCCAACTCTTTTGTGATCCCATATACTAAAGGCTGCCAGGCTCCTCTATCCATGGAATTCTCCAGGCAAGAATACTGAAGTGGGTAGCCATTCCCTTCTCCAGGGGACCTTCAGCCCAGTGATGGAAACTCCCATGTGGCAGGGTGGCAGGCAGATTCTCGACCATCTGAGCCACTTTCTAGAATTGTACATGGGCTTCTTGATAAGCACACTTTTTAATTCTCGACTTTTTTCTTTTGTTTATTAATATTAAATTTTTGAGGCATGCCAAAAGCAGAGAAAAATATAATAAAAAACCAAGTTTCAAATTTTGTTTAAGAAATGAAATATTACAAATATGATTGGTGCTTCTGTGTATCTTTCACCTAATGCTTTCCTCACTTTTCCCACAAAAGAACCAAATTCATACTTGAACTTGGTTTTTACTCTCAGATATGCCTTTGTATACATATTCATGTAATTCCTGTTAAAAACAAGACAATAGGCCCAAAGTGGAGTCACTAAGCTAAGTCCTCAGTCTCTGAAATGAGACTTAGTTCCCCTAGAAATGAAATCTTAAATCAGTCAATTAAGAATCCCCTGATCAGCACTAGTTAGGAAATCTGAGACCCCTGTCATCTCTGAAAGGAAAAGTAACCTGGCAATAACCAATCTGCCTTTTTGCCAAGTGCAACTTCCTTGTTCCTGCTCCCTTCTGCCTATAAAAATCATTTTGTGGAGCATCTTGGAGCTCCTTTCTATCTGCTAGCATGGATACTGCCTGATTTGTGAATTATTGAATATAGCCAATAATATCTTTAAAACGTATTCAGTTGAATTTTGTTCTCAAATATCCCTAAACAAAATCAGGTTTTCTGCATATTTTAAACTTTTCAAAGTGAAAGAAGTGCTACAATACTGGCATAAGCTGTGTTTCTGGGAAGGCCAACGAGCTGAATCCTGCTTCTAGATCATTCCTGGCACCCAGTTCAGGGGTCAAGGAGTGATCAGTGATCACATGCTCTTGTAGTTAACTTTATAGCTAATCACTGCAGCTATTCCAATTATTTGAACAAGATATGCAATTTGGATTTATTCTTAATATCTGGAAATTCCTTTTCAAATATAATTTAGCTTTGTGGATATAAGTTGAGGTGAAAAACCTCTTTGCATGCTTTTGTACATTGGAATTTTATCAGTCTTTGAAGTAAAAATATGTAGTTATTATTGTAAGAGGAATATGCCAGAATAATTCATGATGATTATAAAAGATATTAATTTTCCATGAAAATTATTAAGAACTTTTCAGTAGTTAAATAAATAGGGAAACAGATGGACAGTTAATACAACTATTAAGGGTGCATTTGCTAGACAGTTGTAGGAAGAACAATAGTTTTTTGTTGAGTGAATAAATGTAAATCCTTATGAAAATAATAAAAGTCAGAATAAGAGAGATTATATTATAATTTTAATAATTGTGCAATTATTAAATAAAATAATTAAATTATTAAATGGATTAAATAGAATAATCCTTAAGAACTATTTAAAATTCTGTTTATATCAAGAAAGTACTATTTGGGAAATTTCTTCTTTTTGTGAAGATAAATTTAAAGCGGAATGTCAATTTTGCTAACTCAAAATTTACCAAAAGGGGAAAACTCTAAAATCATGTACAGCATCTATAATAAGTCATTTTTGGTTCAGAAATAGTAAAAACATAAAGTATATGAAGAAAAGAAAAAAGTATTAGAGAAAAATTAGATAATTCCCAAATACCTTGCTTTTCTACTGATCTTTCTACTGATCTACTGGGCTTCCCTGGTGGCTCAGAGGTTAAAGCATCTGCCTGGAATGCTGGAGACCCGGGTTCAATTCCTGGGTCGGGAAGATCCCCTGGAGAAGGAAATGGCAACCCACTCCAGTACTCTTGCCTGGAGAATCCCATGGAGGGAGGAGCCTGGTAGGCTACAGTCCATTGGGTCACAAAGGGTCGGACACGACTAAGTGACTTCACTTCACTTCACTCTACTGATCTTAGCTAAAAAGATCTTAGTATTACACATAGGTAGATCAGTGACTACAGGAGCAAAATAGCATCTGGAAGTGGTATCAGTTCATTTCAGTTCAGTCTCTCAGTCGTGTCCAACTCTTTGCAACCCCACGGACTATAGCATGCCGGGCCTCCCTGTCCATAACCAACTCCCAGAGCCTATTCAAACTCATGCCCATTGCATTGGTGATGCCATCCAACCATCTTGTCCTCTGTCGTCCCCTTCTCCTCCCGCCTTCAATCTTTCCCAACATCAGGGCCTTTTCAAATGAGTCAGTTTTTCTCATCAGGTGGCCAAAGTATTGGAGTTTCAGCTTCAGCATAGTCCTTCCAATGAATACTCAGGACTGATCTCCTTTAGGATGGACTAGTTGGATCTCCTTGCAGTCCAAGGGACTCTCAAGAGTCTTCTCCAACACCACAGTTCAAAAGCATCAATTCTTCGGCACTCAGCTTTCTTTATAGTCCAACTCTCACATCCATACATGACTACTGGAAAACCCATAGCTTTGACTAGACAGACCTTTGTTGGTAAAGTAATGTCTCTGCTTTTTAATATGCTATCTAGGTTGGTCGGGGAAGGCAATGGCACCCCACCCCAGTACTCTTGCCTGGAAAATCCAATGGACGGAGTAGCCTGGTGAGCTGCAGTCCATGGGGTCGCTAACAGTCGGACAGACTGAGTGACTTCACTTTCACTTTTCTCTTTCATGCATTGGAGAAGGAAATGGCAACCCACTCCAGTATTCTTGCCTGGAGAATCCCAGGGATGGGGGAGCCTGGTGGGCTGCCGTCTATGGGGTCACACNCAGACTGAGTGACTTCACTTTCACTTTTCTCTTTCATGCATTGGAGAAGGAAATGGCAACCCACTCCAGTGTTCTTGCCTGGAGAATCCCAGGGATGGGGGAGCCTGGTGGGCTGCCGTCTATGGGGTCACACAGAGTCGGACACGACTGAAGTGACTTAGCAGCAGCAGCCGGGAGTTGGTGATGGACAGGGAGGCCTGGCGTGCTGCGATTCATGGGGTCGCAAAGAGTCGGACACGACTGAGCGACTGAACTGAACTGAATATTCCATTGTGTATATGTACCTCAGTTCTTTATCCATCATCTGTCAGCTGAACTGAACTGATTAAAGCCATTGAAAACTCTCAGTTTTCAGTTTAGCTATACTCTCAGGACAGCACTCGAGAATTATTTTACATATCTTCCAGGCTTATTTCATCCAAAAGCTACTATCCTTGACCACTACAGTGCTCAAAGTTTATAAATGTGCTCCATCTGGACACTCACCCTTTACATCACAGTGAAACTGCTAATGTGCAATAAATAGGTAGCCAATGTCTCCAATTCAGGTGCGAGTTTGCTCTTCTCCTGGTTGACTTCCACCTCAGCCCTTCCACTAACCCCTTTCTGGCAAAGGTAACCCATTGTGTTCCAAAGGCTAAACCCAATGAACTTTTCTTTTCGAC
This sequence comes from Oreotragus oreotragus, assembly GCA_006410675.1. Lineage (NCBI taxonomy): Eukaryota > Metazoa > Chordata > Mammalia > Artiodactyla > Bovidae > Oreotragus > Oreotragus oreotragus. Next base: position 73,656 of record SJYX01017715.1, on the reverse strand, counting down.
TCTCATTTCACTTTGTTCCTCCATGCTGTTTGATTCTGATGTACTCTACCGAGAGCTCTTCCCTTGGCTTCTGCCATACCACTCTCCTTTGCTTGCCTTCTCTGAACATTACTTCTGTTTTTCTTGATAATCGCTGTCTATAATCATAACAGTAGTAGCTAGCATTCATTGTGGGCCTACCCCATACCAAGTGTGTTAGAGCAGCAGTCATTCAGTTTTCTCAATAACCCTATGCAATATAAATAGACCAGAACTGGGTTGTCAGTCTACGTCTGTGTCAATCACTGGAAAGGGGCTAGGTTTACTTTGATATCAATTAGGTCTATTTGAGGCCGAGAGTGAAATGAGCTTCTCCTGATGTATATGGCTTGGAGGGTGAGAGGGAGGCATAAAGAAATGTCTATAATTAAAGTGGGTTCAAATCCTGACTCTGCCACTTACTAGCTGTGTAGTCTTGGACAGCTTAATGTCTCGGGACTTCTGATTCCTCTCATTGAACACAGATAATATATTACATGCCTCATAGAATTTGGGGAGGGTTAAATGAATTAATATATGCAAAGTGTTAGATGAGTATAATACAAAGCACATAATAAGCCCTCTGTAACATTTAGCCAATCTTCCATCCCACCCCTCCCTCCTCAGCACTTCTGCCACTGCTGTCCTAGTAATTAATGCAAACTGATTATGTCAGTCTCCTGCTTAAACCTCTTCAGTGACTCTCCACTGCCTAATAATCGAATCCAAATTTTGGTCGGGTGCTTTGGCCACAAATTACAGAAAAACAAGCTCTAGCTTTTAAATAAGTAAGTGAACTTTATCAAGTGAAAGAAATCAGAGGTAGGGTGAAGTTCAGGGTTAGTTGGTTCAGTGATATTATTGAAAACACAGGCTTTCCCCTCTCTCCTGCTGTTCAAAGAATCAGCTCCATCCTAAAGCTAGTTAGAAGAGGCACTTAGGTCAACTCAGAGACTGAGTCTGTGAAACTAGTCCAGGAAAGGTAACTTATTTTGTAGACTTTGTTTGAATATTGCATTAAAACAGAAACTTACGTGAAATAAAATGCTTGTTTTGTTACTTTTTTTTTTTTTTTTTGCCAAATGAGGAAGTATAGAAATGATCACGGCATTGAAAAGCTAGACTTAGAAAGCACAAAAGCATAACGCTAAGAAGAGTGTCTCAGTGCTCACTGGGGTGAGTAGGTCTCTAGTCTTAATATATTTTGGCTTATTACTCATCTTAATATGTGTACAAGACTGTGAAACCTAAAATGCAGTCATTGTAAGGATATAAAAAGAATATAGTGACCAAGACATTTGTAATGTTATTGATATATTTATACACTGTAATGGAAGTCTCTCAGCAGTCTCACAGCTGCTCCTCAGAGTTCCCAGAGGAGAAACCTTTGAAGTTCAGGGAGTGGCTAATGGGTTCTTTGATCTTCTTAGTCTTTTTGCACTTCAGGGAGCTTTGGAGGAGGGCAGTTTTGCTTATCACTGGACCTATTGTTAAAGCAAAGGAAAAAGGAACTTCCTAGATGTATTGAGATAGGTAGTGCAGGTGAGGGATTTTCCCAGACGGGCAGTCTAAACTGCTGCTTATGCCTGACTGTTTTCAAGAGGTAATTCTGTGCAAGTTAGCCTCTTGCCTAATCCACTTCAAGTAACTATACACTTAGTTGATTGCGTCTAGCCTATCCTTTAATCTTGCTTTAAAATGTCATTTTATTTGTGCTTAACCTAATAATATGTGCATTAATTTACTTTCTAAGTAAATATTCTTTAATAAAATTGCTTTCCCTTGAGAAATATGAAAAATTTTGAACATAAAGATATTTGAGAAGTCAAATTTAAGATTATAATTTTGTAGTATCTTTTCATAGCATCTGCATTAAAGGTCATTGCCTTATTAAATCTTTCCAGTATAAAATATTTTTAAGTATATCTGTGATAAATGAAAAATATTCCTGCTGACCCTTTAGTCTTAAAGAGTCAATTTTGAAATAACAGCCTACACATAAATAAATTCATTTTTTTATAGAGACTTTTGATAGCCCTTCGTGTTTTGATTCCCTGGTGGCTCAGAGATTAAAGTGTCTGCCTGCAGTGCGAGAGACCCGGGTTCAATCCCTGGGTCGGGAAGATCCCCTGGAGAAGGAAATGGCAACCCACTCCAGGATTTTTGCCTGGAGAATCCCATGGACAGAGAAGCCTGGTGGGCTACAGTCCATGGGGTCGCAAAGAGTCAGACATGACTGAAGCAACTTAGCACACAGCACATATTTAGCACTTAATAAGTGATTGTTGTTTTGTTTGCTCTTTCATGTATTTGGAAAAGGAATTCATCACCAGGCTCTTTCTTTTTTCTTTCAAAGGATGAAGTGTTAGGAGAGAAAGTATCCATCCTAAGAACTTTTCCCACTCTTTTAGTGATCTAGGGACCCTTCCATTCTTCTTCAATGGCTCAACTGGCTATATCCTGTGCTAGTTGCTGAAGTCTTGGTTTCCTTTAGAAAAGCTTTCTGAGCTTATACAGAAAGCTCCGAAAATTTCTGATCTATATAAAGATGGCAGTACCTCATTCTGCTGATATTTGGAACATAGGGACTTTCCCCATTATAACAGTAATATAGTATTCAACATAATAACATGGTAAAATACAGAAAAGTAAAAAAAATATAGAAAAACCTACTATAGTGTTACCCCCAAATGACAACCACCATTATTAATAATATTTTAAGGAATTTCATTTTAGTCTTTCTCTAGTTTTGGGAGAACCGCTTTTAGATCATTGTGATACACACACACACACACACACACACACACACACATTTATATCCTGAATTTTTAAAACTTAACATTGTAACAAAAAGTTATTTTAAATATTGCATTAAATTTTAATTGTTGCAAAAAGTTCCTCTGTGTCATTATATTCCACTCTAATTCAACACACAACCATGTTTGTGTGTGCTTAGGTGCTCAGTTGTGTCCAACTCCTTGTGACTCTATGGACTGTAGCCCACCAGGCTCCTCTGTCCATGGAGATTCTCCAGGCACAAATTCTGGAGTGGGTTGCATGCCCTCTTCCAGGGGATCTTCCAAACCCTGGGACCAAACCCACATCTCCCTCATTGCAGGCGGACTCTTTACCGTCTGAGCCACCATGAAGGCCCAAGAATACTGGAGTGGGCAGCCTATCCCTTCTCCAGGGGATCTTCCCAACCCAGGAATTGAACTGGGATGTCCTGCATTGTAGGAAGANTCTTCCAGGGGATCTTCCAAACCCTGGGACCAAACCCACATCTCCCTCATTGCAGGCGGACTCTTTACCGTCTGAGCCACCATGAAGGCCCAAGAATACTGGAGTGGGCAGCCTATCCCTTCTCCAGGGGATCTTCCCAACCCAGGAATTGAACTGGGATGTCCTGCATTGTAGGAAGATCCATTACCAGCTGAGCCACCAGGGTAGCCCACGTGTTAGCACTTCAAATAATACTATGATAAGTGTTACAGGCATTAAATTTTGGGGTTATTTAAGTTTGTGCTTTTGAGACCAATTCCTAGGAGCAAACCTGATAGACATTTTTAACTTATGCTACCAATTTGCCTTAACAAACAAGGAGTGTACCAAATTTACATTTCAACATACAAGAGTATTTGTTAATTAAGTAGCTTTTAAAAGAAAATTGCTAACATACAAGGAAAATTTTTTCAAAATAATTAAAAAGTAGAATAGTGCTTTTATGTACCCATAATAGCTAAGTATCTAAAAGGAGAAACTGATTGCAAGGATATTGTGCCAGACCTATACTAAATGATTGCATTTTCCATAACTTGGTAAAGTGGGTAGTTAATATCAGAGTTTTAGAATTTCTTGACATAATTCTGAATTTTTCTTTATGTAATTAATTCTGCTTAACTCTACTTTTTCTTAACTTTAGGCCATAGTATTTTTTAGATTAATTCAGAGATTTAAAGGAATAGAATGTACCACAAACCATAGCATAACATTAATTTCTAATCTATATGGTTTTGAACATACAGCTTTGACGTTCATTTAATACTCAATTTTAGATTGAAAAGTTACAAGTCGAATATTAAATTGATAAAAAATGATAATGACTTAACTAGAGAAAACACAAGAGGGCAATCTTGTACAGCAATAAAATGTGTTTGCATAAGACAGAAGAAATAATTCAACACTTTTAATTGTGATTTTTTCCAATAGACATTTGAAATCTTGTCAATATGTATTATCTTTTTATTAAGTGATGGAAGTGTGGCTTTGAAAAGAAATTTAGTGTCAGCAGCCATATAATAAATTCTGCATGTATTTCAAGTCTATTTGTTAATCCTGAAAAGAAGTGAATCTGTTTTCCATTGTTGGAACCATATGGCCTGGTTTCAGTTGACAAGAAAGCAAGGAAATAGATCTACTATAAAAGAAACACTTAAAATATTTTCTCCTGGATTCACTCTTCATATATATATATGTGTGTGTGTGTGTGTGTCTCAAAATGGAAATTGTTTAATTTTTTCTGATATCTTTTTTAAATTAGTAAAGTGATCTATTAAATCTCATTGAAAAGGCTACTTTTAAAAATGAAAAAATTAATGAATTGCTAAAGACAGGACTTGGTCTAATGATTAAATTTGAAAACATGTATGGCCTTTTACGAATATTAATTTCCTGACACTTAAACAAGACTGTAATTTTGGTTAACTCACTACACCCTAAAAATTAAGGGCATGAGAAAATAAGAGGTTTAAGACAGTTGCATGCAATTTTGTAGGAGCTAATTCTCAGAGATCTTAGTTTCATCTATAAAACACAGAGATAGTATCTGTGGTACTGTTACTTCTCATAGTCCATGGACCTTCTCCACCCAAACTAATTTAGTGTTTAGAATGCCAAATGGGATTAAAAAAACAGGGGGGAGGGGATAGAAATAGTTATTTTTCTGAGCATACTGGTTGGAGCAAGCCTTCAGAATTCTGTGATCAAGTACCTGGTACTTAGAAATGCAGTGTAACAATATTTAATCAAATCATGTGGAATTTGAATCCTCAGGTTCTGCCACATATTAGCTCTGTGACTTTGGGCCAGTTTTTAACCTCTCTGTGCCTTATTTTCCTTTTCTGTATAATGCAGTTATAATGGTATGCAGAATCTGGTACAAAGTAAACTTTATATAAGTATTTGCTGTTATGCAAGGGTGCCTAGGAAAATCTCTAACGGAAATAAGAACACAGATATCAGAATACGAAATATAGGCAGGAATTCAGTTGGCCATACAAAAAGAGGATCCTCAGGAAGAGGAAAAATTTGAAGAGGAAAAATTAATTTTATAACCATTTTTCAAGCTATCCTTGGTTAAGGGTTTTCTGCAGTTCCCAGGGAGAAGGAATCCAAAATTAGCAGCAGGAACTTCATTCAATGAGTCAGCTCTTTGCATTGGGTGGTCAAAGTACTGGAGCTGCAGCTTCAGCAAGAGTCCTTCCAATGAATATTGGACTCAGTGGTCATGAATTTGAGCAAACTGCGGGAGATGGTGGAGGACAGAGAAGCCTGGCTTGCTATGGTCCATGGGGTCACAAAGAGTCAGACACAACTTAGCAACTGAAGACCAAGTAAAACAACTTACTGAATGCTGCAGGAGTTTGTTCATTTTACCATACAGAAAACTATACCTGCTTTTAATTCCATTATGAGGAATGGTGAGTCATTCTAAGAGTACTTTTCTTCAATGCTCATAAACCTCTATTAAGGAGTCCTCATGGTCTAGTATTGACAGAATCTGAACTGATGAGTATTATTTGAATGATAGTGTTAGGATATGGGCTTTCCAAGAGGGCAAAGAAGATACACAGCTGCTTATAGGAGTTGCACAACAAAGCTTATTTCTGCCACATGTATCATGACTTGCAGTGGAGGATAGTTCACTTAGGTCACTTTCATATTTAGGAAGTACTTTTTGCAGGGGTAAAAAGTCCTGAAATTGGAAACCCAAGACATACCAGTTCTATTCCTATGGTTGCCATTGCTCCATTCTGAGAACAGGTAAGGGATTCTCCACGATTCTGTTTGTTCTCTGGGCGACTTTATCATCCCCATTATCATGGTTTCTGAATTGTTTGAAAAATCCAAGTAGAAACATAAATGAGTCATTATGAAAATTATTAACAATATGATACTTATGCTTTGCATTATTCCATTTATATTTTAGGTACAACTTCAGAGTGGTTAAAATCTTGCAATATCTTTGTAGGAAGAAACGATTTTAGTGATTTAAGTGCTTGTGCACATTTCTGAGATCATTTTGGAATACCAATGAAAATTTCTATCATATCCTTGAGCAGTTCTGAGTACTATTAGGGTATGAGTGGCTCCCAGTATGCTGGAAAGGTCCAGGGAAGGCTGACTTTGTTATAAGGTAACTTGGTGAGCTGCCTAAAGTCTACAGTTTTAACTTTCCAAGTTCTAGCATTTAACTTCTAGGTTCCGGTCTGAGTGGAGCAGGCCAACCAAATTTATAAGAAACTGGTGTATAAATGCAGCAAGCACTGTGCGAAAGATAAACACAATCCCCATCTCATTGATCTTAAGGGATAAAAAAGAAACAAATAAATGTACAAGTTATTATTAAATCAAAAACTCTGAGTAAAAAAGCCTTCAGAGTTATAGAGCCCTGACCGGGTATGCTCCTCAAATAGATCATGAGAAAAGAGTTTTTTAAAGTTTACAATTTGGCCTTTTGTTTACTTACACTCCAGTATTCTTGCCTGGAAAATCCAATGGACAGAGAAGCCTGGTAGGCTACAGCCCATAGGGTCGCAAAGAGTGGGACATGACTGAGAGACTTCACTTTCACTTTATTTAGTTAAATATGTGTTATCTTACTGTAATAATTTGCTGTGGCTGTCTCCACAATGGATATATCTGATCCATAGATTTGTAATTTACAGTTTGCTTATCAAGGGTCTCCAACTTCAAATTGCATCTTCAACTTATGCTTTTTCTATACTTTCATACAAGCCATTTCCAACTGTTGACACTTTCTTTCTTTAAATATTGCATTACTGCAAATCAAGTTGTATGAAAACAAAGAGTTCTTTTAGGTTCAGAGACTTGTCTTTCACTATATATTAATGTTATTGGTCCAAGCATCTGAATTTTGGGGTTCTTTGGTGCCACAGTATGAACACTCAAGGCAAAAACAAAACAAACCATTCCAAAGTTAATATATGCTCTTATCAAACTTCCATGCCTCAGAAGTAGCAGGAAATAATCATCCAGTCATGGTATAAAAATTCATAGCAACATTATTTATAAAAGCTACAGAGTAAGAATAACCCAAATATCTATCAACAGATAAATGGATAAACAAAGTATGGTATACATACATACAAGGGAATATTATTCAGCCTTGAAAAAGGAATAAAGTTCTGACTCATGGAAACAGCATGAATGAATCTCAAAGACATTATGCTAACTGAAATAAGCCAGACACAAAAGGAAAAGTATTATATAATTCCAATTATATGAGTTTCTTAGAATAGCCAAGCTCAGAGAGAAAGTAGACTATAAGCTTCTAGGGGCTGAGGGGAGTATGAATGGGGAGAATTTAATGAGTACACAGTTTATGTTTGGGATAATGAAAAAGTTCTGGAAATGGATAATGTTGATAATTACACAATATTGTGAAAATAGTTAATGCCAGTTATACAGTTAATGGTAAATTTTGCATAATGTATGTCTTGGCATAATTTAAAAAATGCAAAAACAAAGCAAAACCAGAGACTATGTGAAATGTGAAGGGAAAATACTGTCATCTGTCTAGGTTCTGTCACCATGAAACACCTCATGCTTTGTCTATCATTACTGTTTCTGTTTTAATGCTAAAACATTAAAAAAAATCCTTTCTTAATTTTCTCTTTCAGCACTCGATCTTTTCACTCCTATTCAGTTCAGTTCAGTTCAGTTGCTCAGTCATGTCCAACTCTTTGCAGCTCCATGGACTGCAGCACATTGGGCTTCCCTGTCCATCACCAACTCCCAGAGCTTGCTCAACTCATGTGCATAGACTTAGTGACGCCATCCAACCATCTCATCTTCTGTTGTCCCCTTTTCCTCCTGCCTTCAATCTTTCCCAGCATCAGGCTCTTTTCCAATGAGTCAGTTCTTTGCATCAGGTGACCAAAGGATTAGAGTTTCACCTTCAGCATCAGTCCTTCCAATGAATATTCAGGACTGATATCCTTTAGTATTGACTGGTTTGATCTCCCTGCAGTCCAAGGGATTCTCAAGAGTCTTCTTCAACACTACAGTTCAAAGGCATCAATTCTTCGGTGCTCAGCTTTTTTTATAGTCCAACTCTCACATCCATACTTGACCACTAGAGAAACCATAGCTTTTTTTCACCCCTGTTAGCTACCTTGTAGTTGTTTTATTCTGTCACCCACAGTATTTTTTGCATGTAAACAATATTGCTATTATCATTGAAAGTGAAAGTCACTCAGTCATGTCCGACTCTTTGCAACCCCATGGACTGTACAGTCCATGGAATTCTCCNTTTTTTTCACCCCTGTTAGCTACCTTGTAGTTGTTTTATTCTGTCACCCACAGTATTTTTTGCATGTAAACAATATTGCTATTATCATTGAAAGTGAAAGTCACTCAGTCATGTCCGACTCTTTGCAACCCCATGGACTGTACAGTCCATGGAATTCTCCAGGCCAGAACACTGGAGTGGGTAGCTATTGCTTCTCCAGAGGATCTTTCCATCCCAGGGATTGAATCCAGGTCTCCCACATTGCAGGTGGATTCTTCATTATCATCATTATTATTGACTCTTAGATTGCATTCACTATTCTGGTGTCCTACTTATACTGAGGTTTGATGTAACCACCAGTGGCCTGCAAAAATATGGGTTACAAGGACAGTATGACAGGATCATACTGATGACAGTATAATAACTTTGAATGATTCTGTCAGGTGGGTTTACTTCTCTCCCTTGGTTCTTGTTTTGTCATAACAAAGATTTGAAATGATGAACTAATTATATCTCAGGCAGGATTTCTCAGCTCCTGTCCCATCATAGCAAGGATTCAAAACAACAGACTGGTTACAACCCAGTTACAGCTCAAGCAGACAGATCTTTTATTAAATAGATAGTACACTCCCAAGATGTGTAAGCAGGCTGACCCCAGAGAAGTGGCAACAGTCACTCTTGGCTTCCCTTTTTAAAGGGAAAAAGCTCCTCCTCTTGCTTTTGCCATGTGCGAAATAGGGCTTGTACCACCACCAATCAGAAAAGGGAATGCAAATAGGCATACCCTCAAAGCCAATTGACAGTTGCAAGGTATATAGCAACAGGCTCTATTGCACATGTCTTTCCCATAATTTAGTCTGTTATAATCAGATGTTATGTATGTAGAGAATATTTATAAAGCCTTAATGGGCTCCTAGCTGCCTAAGGTTACTAGAGGACACGACTGTGCATCTGGCATGGGTGCCAGTTGGAGAAGCCCCTGTGTTAGTTTGTGTTCACTGTGTGCCTAGGGCACATGTGTAGGAGCTGAAAAGGTCTCAGTGGTTATTTTTGTAGCATATTTGTGAGTTCTCCTGGGTGTGTCTGGGATGGGGTTCAAAGATCAGCTTGCATCCTTCTTGGCTAGGCCACCTCTTGTTGCCTGACTTCCTACCTAACCATTCTATTGAGACTTCTTAGTATGTCTACAGTATCAGGTGGATTGCAGCTTCGCATCTAAACTGTGCTCCTTAGGAAGGACATGGGCTCTGGTTGATCCAAAGACAAAGCCTGAAATAGGATCAAGTCCACAAAGAAACTACAGGACTGAAGATGGTCCCTTCAGTTTGAGAGAACACTTTTTACAAAATTATTGGAAATGTATCCAACCAGTCCATTCTAAAGGAGATCAGTCCTGGGTGTTCTTTGGAAGGAATGATGGTAAAGCTGAATAAAGTTATGACCAACCTAGATAGCATATTGAAAAGCAGAGACATTACTTTGCCAACAAAGGTCCGTCTAGTCAAGGCTATGGTTTTTCCTGTGGTCATGTATGGATGTGAGAGCTGGACTGTGAAGAAAGCTGAGCACCGAAGAATTGTTGCTTTTGAACTGTGGTGTTGGAGAAGACTCTTGAGAGTTCCTTGGATTGCAAGGAGATCCAACCAGTCCATTCTAAACGAGATTAGTCCTGGGTCTTCATTGGAAGGACTGATGCTAAAGCTGAAACTCCAGTACTTTGGCCACCTCATGCGAAGAGTTGACTCATTGGAAAAGACTCTGATGCTGGGAGGGATTAGGGGCAGGAGGAGAAGGGGACGACAGAGGATGAGATGGCTGGATGGCATCACCGACTCAATGGACATGAGTTTGAGTGAACTCCGGGAGTTGGTGATGGACAGGGAGGCCTGGCATGCTGCAATTCATGGGGTCACAAAGAGTCGGACACGACTGAGCGACTGAACTGAACTGAACCCTTGTTCAACTCTGCACCTCACCTGTTCATGCACTGGATCCTGCTGTCCTAAACAGAGTTCAGAATTCCTCCAGTGGAATCCCGGCCTCCACCCAACCCCATTGTGACTCGGTCTAAACTCTGCCCCTTTTCAACCAAGCTTCCCTGGTGTGATGGGGCACTAATACAACGGGCTGGCAGTGTAAGTCAGAAGCATTAAAGCCAAAAGCCATATCTGGACAGGCCCCAGATCCTAAGAGACCATGGGTAAGACAAGAAAACGTAGTTTGACAGGCACAGAATTGTGGATTGTGGTCCTGGCCAGAGTCAAAGGGCAGAGGACACTTGACTCTTTCTCATTCTCCTTATGGAACTTCAGGGCTTTACCTGGAATACTGGGTCTCTCTTCCCTCCTAAAGAAATTTGCTCAATCGCCTATTCAGTCAAGCTTCTAGGTTCTCTGAGCACCTATTTTGTACCAGGTCCTGTGTGAGGATTCAAAACAGTGATGAAAAGACTGAGCCTTCCTTAGAGGAACTCACAGTCGAAGGAGAAGACAAGTGAACAGTCCACTAGAATGCACTGTGCTGTAACAAGAGTAGCACAAGAGTCACGGAAGGCAGGAGAGGGACTCCTAGACAGAAGGGGAAGCCAGGGAGATGACAGTTCACTGGAGCTTTTAAATAGGATTACGAGTCCTAGAGCTGAAGGCCCCACCCCTGGGGGGTTGTGGGTCGACCAGGATTGTCGACTTCAAGTTGGGATACTCTCAGCTCTCACAGAGGATGAGAAAACCTGAGTGGGAAATGCTCTGGATCTCCTCCCACATTTACTCAGCACCACCCTTGCCTTGTGGTGAGACTAATTGTGAAGCCAGACAGTTTCTCATCTCAAGGGCAGCATCCTCTGGCCGGTGCCTGCTCTCAGGGATACAGCCTAGATTCATCTTCTTTCCCATGCCTTGTTTCTTAGCCTCACAAGCCTCTATCTTTGCTCTTCACCCCACTCATGACTTCTGGCCTCCCCTTTTCTCCTGAACCTTGGGGAACCATAGACAGCCCTTCTCAAGTTCACAGAAGGCATTAGTTCAGTCACCTCAGGAATGTGGAAGGGACATATGACAGTGCCAGCCTGAAGAAGTGAGGGAAGCCTGCCTCCTTCCTTGTGGCACTGGGGCTGCCCCACCTCCTCCTCTTCGGGTCCCTTCACCACCACGCTCCGTAGGGGCCAATCTCCACCACCTACTCTTCCTTTGCCATCACCTTAGACACTTCAAGGACACCAAGCAAAGGGGCTCAGTACTGGGAGGGGAGGAGAGGAGAATCCCACAGTCACAGAGAACACAGCGAGATACATGTGCATCATCACACAGAAGCTCACTTATAATAATATTCCTGCTCAGAAATGAAGGCTGTCTTCAGTCCCCTCTGACAGGCAGACACAGATGGAGTGGGTCCTCAGGTGGGACAAGCTCTGAAGACACTTGCGGCGTGATGAGGAAATCTTGAAGGAAAAGTCTAAAGGGGCAGGAAGGAGGATGTGTGGGTGGCGACAGACACATGGAGGGAGAGGCAAGAACACTTTGCGCGGAACTCAGGCTACTTTTCCCTGTTACTTTCCCTTATTACTCAATCCTTCCATACCCAGGTCTCTATATTGGCTGGCGCTGCCCCCATTATCTATGGGACTATTTCCGGATTGGGGATGAGTCCAAGTGCTTTTGTGGACACTTGCTGAGAGAGCACCAGATCATCTCAGGTGTGGAGGGTAACTGTCTTCTGTCATGTGTTGTGATGTGTGAGCGCATGTGTGTGTGTGTTGGTTTTGGGGAAGAGGTTGACATGGGAAGGCCAAGCCCAGTCAGGTGCTGGTCTAACCCTCTTCACAGACATATCCGTGCCCTGCAACATGGGCCAGTGCCGCTGCCTCATGTTCTGCTTCATCCCATCACGCCCAGAGGAGGTGGGTGAGTTCTGGCTCAAGAGACGGGCCACTTTTGACCCCAGGGCTTGGAGGGCCCAATGTCGCTGCAAACACAGCCATGAAGACCACACAGCTACCGGGTCCCACTCCTGCAGAGTCAAAGGTACCTTCTTAAGCAAGGGGAGTGCAGGGATGGGCATGGGTTGGGATAGGCTGCAAGTAGTTTGGGGATGCAGATGGGGAGCTGGGAGGAGAGACTTGGGCATGCAGTTGGTGAGGAAGATGTGAGGATGTGGTCAGCCCCTGGGGAAGCCCCAATTCCCTGCACTCTCCTTGCTGCCCCCTTGTCTTAGGCTGTTGCTGCAGCTGCTTTGAGTCTAATTTCCTCTGTGCGGCCTGTGACCAGTGCTGGGAGGAACATGAGACTTTCTTTGAGACTGAGGAGACCTGGCGGCGAGGAGGGAGGCCATACGGTGAGAGGGCCACCTGGGATCAGGGCCCACTCAAGGGTCTATAATCAGCCAAGCTGAAGGCACTCCTGTCCTCAGCCATCCCACCCAGGACTACTTTGCCCCTCCTTCCTGCAGCCCACACCCGCACTGATTTATACCCCCAGGAGCAGACTATGTGCCTTTTGCAGAGATGCCTACCCTCCGAGAAGCCAGCATCAACAACTCTGACTTCGAGGCCCTCCAGAAGCAGGGGCTCTCTGGCCATCCCAGCTCTTACCCTAGTCCCCCAGGGCTCTCTAGCCCACGCGACGTCCAGCCTGGCCTTCCATCGAAGCCCCATATCTGACCTTTTCACCTCTGCTCTTCCCTTCTCCAGGGACAGACACTGTCAACACCTGGCGCAGGCCTCTGTGAGCCTGGCCCAGATCAGCAATAAAGAGAAAACCACTGGAATCTGACTGACTCTGTATGAGGCAGACAGAGCCCAGCCTAGGCCAGACACCCTAGGACCTTGGAGTTAGCACCTCCAGCGGGGCAAGAGACAGGGTAGATCAACCATGTAGGTGTGCCTCCACCACACCTACATTCAAAAGGCTATTTCTGGCATCAGGAAGAGAGAATGGCTTCAAGGAAGCCAAGGAGGGAGGGATTTCAAGAAGGAGCACTGATGTCAGATATAGCTGGGGGCTCCAGGAAGATAAAGACTGAAAGTGTCCATCGGATCTACAATTTGAAAGTCTTTAGTGACTTCAGAAAGTGCAGTTTCAGCGGTGCAGTGGAGAGAGTAACCAAACAACAGTAAGTGTGAAGGCATTTCTGTAAGAAGCTTAGATGAAAGGAGCAGGGAAGAAGTCAGACAATATCTACAGGGGGATGTGGAATCAAGGAAGCAATTTTTAGTTAGGAAAAAAGCATTCTTTTTAGTTAGGAGAGACCAGTAGAGAAAAAGACCTTGAAGGATACAGTAGAAAAAGAGAGATACCTAGGGAAGCCAGATCCCAAAGACAAAAGGAGAGGGTGAGGTAAAGGCACAGGTGAAGGGATTCAGTCTGAACAGGAGAAACACCACTTCCTGGGACCAGGAAGAGGGAGGAAAGGATGGGGCCCTCACTGAGTCGCAGGGAGTAGAATTCTGTGGAAGTTCCCCTGTGAACGTAGGAGACAAGGTCAGTTTCTGCTGGGGGAGGAAAGGGATAAGAGTTGGGCCGGGGGAGCAGGTAGGAGACAGGAAGAGGGATAAAGGCTTGGGAAGGTTAATGAAAGGAACTGGAGAAAACCCTGATGGGTGGGTAATTGAGGATTCAGGTATAGTTGGAAGCTGGAAAAAAGTCAGAGAAACAGAGAAGCAAAATATTTAGATTAATGGGTGGTGATGGGAAGAGTGTCAGGGAGGAAGAAAATAAGCCAAAAGAGGGCTTGAGGATGTGGAGGGAGCTGACCACACAAATAAGAAAAAAAAAAGTAAAGCCAGGATGCAATCAACAGATTTTTTTAAAAAAAGGAACAGAAGTCTCTAATGAGGCCCAATAGCAGATGCAGTGGTAGGGATCAAAGTACAGGAGACAGTGGCCAGAACCCACAGAGTGCTGCAGCTTTCAGAGAGCAGCTACAACTGATCACAAGGGCCTGGAGCAGAGAATCCAGGGGCCAGGGGCCAGAATGGGTGAGTGTATGGGAGTGACTAGGAAGACCTTACATGATTCTAATGGAGAAGAGCAGATTCTGACAGTAATGGGTCCTATGATCTTAGGCCAGTCACTTTCCCTCTCAGAGCCTCTGTTTCTGGGTCTATAAAATAGGATGACCTATGTGCTACCTGTGTCTTTAAGAACCCAAAGAAATAGCCAGTTTCCAAGTGTTTTGTACTCACCTACCAGTCCTGGCTGGTTTCCTCTTCCTACATCCCAGCACCTCTTATCTCTTGCCCTTCTCCACAGGCACACAGACTACTGCAGCCTCCAGGGCACAGAAAAGGCCGATGTACATTTCCACATTTAGTGAGGTCATCTATTCTTCCCAGGAAAGGAATGCAACTTTGACTGCTAGAACTCCTGGGGGAAATTGCAGGGTCAAATGTCTCCCTTCAGAAGGAGAAAAGACTCTAATATGGCTATTCAAAAGAAATCATTACTATCTCCAGAAGTAGAATTCCTTATTACTGGTTATTATGGAATTGGCTCAGATGGTAAAGCGTCTGCCTGCAATGTGGGAGACCCGGGTTCGATTCCTGGGTCGGGAAGATTCCCTGGAGAAGGAAATGGCAATCCACTCCAGCACTCTTGCCTGGAAAATCCCATGGACGGAGGAGTCTGATAGGCTACAGTCCATGGGGTCGCAAAGAGTCGGACATGACTGAGCAACTTTACTTTCACTTTCATGGAATTAGCACCACGATGACCATTGAAGTGAAGTGAAAGTTGCTCAGTCGTGTCCGACTCTTTGCAACCCCATGGACTATACAGTCCATGGAATTCTCCAGGCCAGAATACTGGAGTGGGTAGCCTTTTCCTTCTCCAGGGGATCTTCCCAACCCAGGAATCAAACCCAGGTCTCCTGCATTGTGGGCAGATTCTACACCAGCTGAGCCACAAGGGAACGATGACCATTAACTAAAACCAATTCAACTAGCAGTCAACAATAAAAGAATGGTAAACTCATTTAAAGAAGTATTAAAATTATGCAGCCATTACAAAGTATTTATATAGACTATGTAATACTCTGGGAAATTGTGAAAAGGATAAGAAACTGTGACAAGAATATAATTGTAATACATATGTATTATATATTATGGAAAAGGAAATGAAAGAAAACACCAAATGTTATCCATTCCACAATTAATTCCTGAGCATCTATATACGTCAGGTCATATGCTTTATTTTTTATTTTTATTTTTTTAGGTCATATGCTTTAAAACAAAAAAGACACAGTGGTGACTTTTGCCCTGTATTACACATCAGACTAAAACTTACCTGGTTTGAGTATATTAGAGTATATTAGCATTTTGTGATCCCATGTTTCTGATGTCAAAAAATATATATTCCAGCAGAACAAAATATACTTCTAACCTAGCCATAGGGCATTTTCCCTCGTCCTTCGAACCCGCCTGACTCACTGAAAATGCCAGGCACGGAGCTAACCGTATCACATACTTATTCTGAACAGAAAAGGACATTGGACACATATTCCTTTGCTTATTAGTAGTGCAACCAAGACAGGACACTTCTGCCCCGCCCATTAAAATAAAAAGAAAGAAAAATGCAAAACCGCCCTGAAAACAAACTGCAGAATTTTTAGTCTTGGAGTGAACAAGCACATACACTAAGGAGGAATTGCCCTCAGACGAGTAAGTTAACATCTTTGAAATGGTCAAAGGGCTCAAACTGTTTCTGGGGGAAATGCTGGGTAATTATCCCACCAGTTAAAAAAAGATCACGTCCCTATTCACCTTCAGCCCTATCCGCCGGGCGTCCACCACCCGCTTCTTTCCCCAGTTGGATGGCATCATCGACTCGATGGACATGAGTTTGAGTGAACTCCGGGAGTTGGTGATGGACAGGGAGGCTGGGCGTGCTGCAATTCATGGGGTCGCAAAGAGGCGGACATGACTGAGTGACTGAACTGAACTGAACTGATGCCAAACCTTCTTCTTCTTCTTCTAACACCTATTTTGTCTTGCAGAAATATTTTAATCACCACAAGCATGCTTACTGTGCTAGGTATTGGGAACAGGGCAAACTTGTTTAAATTTATTGATTTTATGAATTTCAAAATCAGTTAAGTCTCTTAAAGAACTTACTTTATGATTTAAAAGAATCTTAAGAAAATACACTCCTATTCCTGAAATAAAGGAGATTATTTACAGATATTTTTATTTAACATTTTCAAATAAAATATTTTAATATAAAAATTCAATAAGAAAAGCAAATTGAAAATAAATAAGAAAGTTTCCCGCTCTGCCCATTGCAGACAATACCTCTCTTCTGATATAATCAGTATTAGAGGTATACCTAATACATATACATGAAATAAATAGCATAACAAATAACATATGTTATGAATACAAATAAAAGGCAGTATTCTATAATTTGGTGTTTCACTCATTTATTTTTTTCTTTAACAGTAAAGTTATTTCTGCTTTTATTTTTTTTTTGATATACAGTTGCTTTATAATATTATATGTTACAGGTATACCATATAGTGATTCATAATTTTAAAGGTTATACTCCATTTATAGTTGTATAAAATATTGGCTATATTCCTCATGTTGTTCAGTATATACTTGAAGCTTATTTTATACCTAATAGTTTATACCTCTCAATTCCCTCATCCCCTTCCCCATTCTCTCTCCCCATTTGTAACCACTAATTTGTCCTCTTTATCTGTTAGTCTCCTTCTTTGGCTATAGTCACTAGTTTGTTGTGATTTGACATTTCACATATAAGTGATATCATACAGTATTTGGTTTTCTCTGTCTTGTTTCACTTTGCGTAATGTCCAAGTCCATCCATGTTGCCACAAATAGCAAAATTTTCGTTCTCTTTTATGGCTGAGTGGTATTCTGTTCTAGTTAGTACCACATCTTCTTTATCCACTCATCTGTTGATGGACACTTAGGTTGCTTCCACATCTTGACAATTGTAAATAATGGTGCTATGAACTTGAGGTACATGTATCTTTAGGAATTAGTGGTTTTGGTTTTTTGGATATATACTGGGGAGTGGAACTGCTGGGTCATATGATAGCTCTATTTTTAGTTGTTTTTTTTTTTAGAAGCCTCCATACTGTTCTCCATAGTAGCTGTACCAATTTACATACACACCAACAGGGTACAAAGGTTCCCTTTTTTCCACATTCTGGCCACATTTGTTATTTGTGCTCTTTTTGATGATAGCCATTCTAAAAGGGGTGAGGTGATAACTCACTGTGGCTTTGATTTGCATTTCCCTGATGATCAGCAATGTTGAACATCTTTTCATGTGCCTCTTGGCCATCTGCGTATCCTCTTTGGAAAATATTTATTCATTTCTTCTGCCCACATTTTAATTGGACTTGTTTGTTTTATTTATTTATTTATTTTTTTGATGCTGAGTTGTATGAGATGTGTATAAATGTTGGATATTAACCCCTTATCAGTCATAGCATTTGCAAATATTTTCTCCCATTTGGTTGGTTGTCTTATCATTTTGTCAATACTGTCTTTGCTGTTTAATTTTAATTAAGTTAAAATTTAATTTTAAGTTTAATTAGGTCCCATTTATTCATTTATTTCTTAAAATGTTAAGGAAAAACAGATTATTACTTATATTTGATTTGTAAATATTGCCTCTTCTTTTTTCATCCATGAAATAAATACAAACCTTGGAAAAGATCCACAGTGGAAAAAATGATCTTGTTTATATCTGTCTCCTGTGTCTCACTGCAAGGTTTTCAGGCCAGGAACTGTGTCTGCCTAATCTTTATAGCCTCAGAATGTAACACAATACTTGGCACAAAATAAATGCTCAGTAAATGCTTGTTCAGTGTTATTTATTCTACTGAGAAGTATTTATTATCTTCAGTTGATGGAATATGGTCCCAAGATGCACATCATAGACTGTAATACATTGTTGGTACAATACATGAGCCTGTCCTAAGACATGTAATCATGTATAAGTCCATTCCCTCTGTATATTTTCAGTTCAGTTCAGTTCAGTCACTCAGTCATGTCTGACTCTTTGCGACCCCATGAACGGCAGCACGCCAGGCCTCCCCGTCCATCACCAACTCCCAGAGTCCACCCAAACCCATGTCCATTGAGTCAGTGATGCCATCCAACCATCTCATTCTCTGTCACCCCCTTCTCCTCCTGTCCTTCAATCTTTCCCAGCATCAGGGTCTTTTCAAATGAGTCAGCTCTTTGCATCAAGTGGTCAAAATATTGGAGTTTCAGCTTCAACCTCAGTCACTCCAATGAACACCCAGGACTGATCTCCTTTAGGATGGACTGGTTGGATCTCCTTGCAGTCCAAGGGACTCTCAAGAGTCGTCTCCAACACCACAGTTCAAAATATATTTTAGTATAGAATAAATTCTGGGTAGATACTCATCAAATTGTTACCTTGATGTTTGGCTGGTAGAAATAAGAATATTTATTTTTGTCTTTATTTTCTAATTTTTTTAGTAATTATGTTTTTATTTTTTTCTTTCTTTTTTTTTTTTTGAGTGAGGAGGGATGTTTTGCTTTTATAATAAAATTGTGAAACATTTTGAATGCCTGATTCTAAAATAGGTACTTATGTGCATTTCCAAATTATAAATTTTAACAGGTATAAAATTAAAGTTAATTAAATCATATTAGATGAATCATTTATTTAAGCAAAATGAGTTTGATATCACCAAATAGTATTTTATGTACATATTTATTTTTTAAAAAAATTTAACTTGTGCCTAGAGAAAAAAGTTTTAATTCGGAGGTATTTTATGTATATATTTAATACTCTAGANGATTCTAAAATAGGTACTTATGTGCATTTCCAAATTATAAATTTTAACAGGTATAAAATTAAAGTTAATTAAATCATATTAGATGAATCATTTATTTAAGCAAAATGAGTTTGATATCACCAAATAGTATTTTATGTACATATTTATTTTTTAAAAAAATTTAACTTGTGCCTAGAGAAAAAAGTTTTAATTCGGAGGTATTTTATGTATATATTTAATACTCTAGAGTATTTCTAAGAAAATGTTTAAAATTGAAAATAATTATACTAATAAAACTTAACAATAGTACCAAAAGAGTATAAAGTGATTTTCCTCTGAGACTTCCAGTCTTTTTTCCCAAAGACAACTACAATTGTTGGTTTCTTACATGCCATTACAAAAATCATCAGATGATACATAAGCATATGTATGTATCTATACATTCTTATGAGATGGTTAGATAGCATCACTGACTCAATGGACATGAGATTGAGCAAACTCCGGGCGATTAAGGACAGAGAAGCCTGGCGTGCTACATTCCATGGGGTTGCAAAGAGTTGGACCGTACTTAGTGACTGAACAACAGCAATGTGCATTCTTATAGAGAAACAGAAGCACCCTATATTTAGCATGGTATATTTTTATTTACTTTCTCATGATAATATGTATTAGAGATCATTTCCTACCAGCTCATGTAGTTCTACTCTATTCTTACTTTGGACTACTTAATAATCTATTTTATGGATTTATAGTAATTTGTTCAAATTACTCTCAAAAATTGTACTAATTTGTAGCTTCACTAATCACGTATGAGAATTCAGGTCTTGTTAAATCCATGCCAACATAGTATATTATCAAACTTGGGTCTTTTACTTATCTGATTGGTGGAAAACAGCAACTTGTTTTAACTGGTAATCCTTTAATTAGGAGTAATGTGATATCTTTCCAAGTTTTTCATATTTTTTGTATTTTATTCTGAGAATTGCCTATTACTATCTATTCCTCATTTTTCCATTGTATTTTTTTCCAAGAGCTCTTCCAGAAATAGAGTTAACAGGTGATAATAAAACATTATCTAAAAATAGTTTCTTATAAGTTGTTTATCATTGTTATCTTTAAAAACATAGATTCCATTCCACTTAGTTCAATAAACATCTAAGGGAAACTTTCCAAATGTAGAGGTGGAGACCCTGGTGGAGACACAAAATTAAGTGAATAAATGGATAAAGGGTTATTTCAGGGAGCTCACAATTTAATACAGAAAATGTAGACAGAGAGACATGCTCTTAAAATAATATTATGAGGCTGCAGGAGAGCACAAGAGATTACTTTGAGAGATTGAAGTCAAGGAAGGTCTAATGAAGTAAATAGCCTGTGAACTGGGCTTGGAAGGATAAATGTATTGGCCTCCTACAGCTGCTGTAATAAAGTACCACAAACTGAGCACTTTAAAACAGCAAAAATTTGGGAATTCCCTGGTGGTCCAATGGTTAGGACTTCACACTTTCACTGCCAAGGGTCTGGGTTCAGTCCCAAGGTGGAGAACTAGATCCTGTAAGCAGCATGACCAAAAATAAAATTAAATAGCATAAATTTATTTCTCACAGTTCTGGAGACTAGATATCCAAAATTTAGTTGTTGGCAGCAGACCCATGCTGCCTCTGAAACCTGGGATAGAATCCTTCCTCGCCTCTTCCTAGCTTCTGGTGGTGGCCAGCAATCCTTGGTGTTGCTTGGCTCGTGGCTGCATCAATCCAATCTCTGCCTCTGTTGTCACCTTTCTTTCTTTTCTTTTTTTTTTAAATTTTATTTTATTTTACTTCACAGTACTCTACTGGTTTTGGCATACATTGACATGAATCTGCCACGGGTGTACACGAACTCCCAAACATGGACCCCCCACCCTCCTCCCACCCCCCATCATCCCTCCGGATCATCCCCATACACCAGCCCCAAGCATCCTGCATCCTGCATCGAACACAGACTGGTGATTCATTTCCTACATGATAGTACACATATTTCAATGCTATTCTCCCAAATCATCCCACCCTCTCCCCCTCCATCTCCTTCTCCCTCAGAGTCCAAAAGTGCACTCTACACATCTGCATCTCTCTTGCTGTCCTGCATACAGGGTCCTCATTACCATCTTTCTAAATTCCATATATATGTGTTAGTATACTGTATTGGTGTTTTTCTTTCTGGCTTACTTCACTCTGTATAATTGGTTCCAGTTTCATCCATCTTATTAGAACTGATTCAAATGTATTCTTTTTAATGGCTGAGTAATACTCCATTGTGTATATGTACCACAGCTTTCTTATCCATTCATCCGCTGATGGACATCTAGGTTGTTTCCATGTCTGTTGTCACCTTTCCATCGTCACATTGTCTTCCCCCTGTACCTATCTGTGTCTGTATCCATACTTCCTTTTTTATAAGGAAAACCATCATTTTGGTTTAGGACACACCCTCATGACCTCATCTTAATTAAAACTGATCATCTGCAAAGACCCTATTTCCAAATAAGATTACATTCACAGGTATTCTCAACAGAGAAGTGGGGGGCAGTTGGTGAAGGGTGGGTATCTTAGGAGAAGAGAATCAAATGGACAGAAACTTGTCAGTAGGATACACAGGGCATGTCTAGAAAACATCAAGTACTTTGTCCAGTTTTTCAAGAGATGTAAGAAACCTGTGGGAGAAGGTACGAAAACTCTGGGAGAAAATCTCAAGCCCATTCCTTCTCCAGGGAATGGGCAACCACTGAAGCTTTCAACCAGAGAGTGCCCAGTTCAGTCATGGCCTTAAGGAGACTGTGCTATAACTGTGCAGAGAATGAATTAACTGGGGAATTGGTGAAGGCAGGATGGCCAGACAGGGAACCACTGCAGCTGCGTCAGAGAAAATGGAAGTGATGTCACTCAGTCGTGTCCGACTCTTGGCGACCCCATGGACTATACAGTCCATGGAATTCTCCAGGCCAGAATACTGGAGTGGGTTTATACTGTATTGGTGTTTTTCTTTCTGGCTTACTTCACTCTGTATAATTGGTTCCAGTTTCATCCATCTTATTAGAACTGATTCAAATGTATTCTTTTTAATGGCTGAGTAATACTCCATTGTGTATATGTACCACAGCTTTCTTATCCATTCATCCGCTGATGGACATCTAGGTTGTTTCCATGTCCTGGCTATTATAAAGAGTGCAGCGCTTTTTTTTTTTTCCCACAGTCCTTCTGTGTATTCTTGCTACCTCTTATTAATCTCTTCTGCTTTAGTTAAGCCCATAATGTTTCTGTCCTTTATCGTGCCTGTCTGCATGAAATGTTCCCTTGGCATTCCTCATTTTCTTGAAGAGATCTCTAGTCTTCCCATTGCATTGTTTTCCTCTGTTTCTTTGCTTTATTCAAATCCCTTGTGAGTATACATTGGAAGTGACAAATAGATTCAAGGGTTAGATCTGGCACACAGAGTACCAGAAGACCTATGGATGGAGGTTCCTACCATTGTACAGGAGGTGGTGATCAAAACCATCCACAAGAAAAATAAATGCAAAAAGGCAAAGTGGTTGTCTGAGGAGGCCTTAAAAAGAGATGAGAAGAGAAGAGAAAGGCAAAGGAGACACAGAAAGATATAGACACCTGAATGCAGAGTCCCAAAGATTAGCAAGGAGAGATAAGAAGGCCTTCTTAAGTGAGCCACCAGGGAAGCCCTTTATCTAATAAAAGGGATTTCTCAGTGGGATCGCTATGAGCTCAGTCCCCTTCTATGGACACTATGTCATAGTGCCTCCTCCCCTCCCCAGCTGGCGGCACCGTCTGCTAGCCTCAGTACCCAGGGGGAGGGGGCACCCCAGCCTCTCCCATGGGGAAGCCACAGACCTGACAACCAGCTGTGCCTCCCTGAGGATGTGATTGTACAAATCATGCACTCACCTTTAATCATTACCTCACACCCTGCATTCGCCAGAGAGACACATGGAGGACCGAGGAACCATGGACCCTGCCACCGGCCCCCACCTTGTCAGTCACCCATATTCAGTGCACGTGTGGATGGATAACGAGCCCCACAAGACAAGGCTGAGAATAGCCTCCACAATGCCCAGCTCCTCAGCCTGCCAACCAGCAGCCACAAGGCGACTTGTGGTTCAGGCTAATAACGTCACAGGACATGACTGGGATACAGCCTCCATGAGGCCCACCTCTACACACGTGCCATTTGACAGCCCCAAAGCACCTTCCAGTTCAACCTGATGACATCGCCAACAAACCCATTGGCCCAGATGAAGCCGCCTGCAATGTATTGGTCTGGCTGGTTTATGACACTGGACACTGGCTCCACACCCATGATCAAAGGTAGGGGAGCCCCCAGTGGGTCACCTTCTCCAGGGACCAGGCCAGGTGGACGCGGACAAACTCCAGGTTCTCTGTGAGGTAGATGACAGCCACCAACAGCTTGCCTGGGACAAGAGAGTGGCTGCTGTTCATGGTGCCAGCTGTGGGGTCAGCCACCCATGTGTGCGGTCACTAACCCAAGGAGTCATGTGGCCAACCAAACTGTGTGGTCATCAGTTCACATGGACACCCATCCATGGGGTCACTACCCCATGCAGTGTTCCCTCCATTGGTTACCAACCCCCATGGGCACCCACCCATGGTGTCACTAACCTGCGAGCTCAAGTGCTCACCTGTCCACATGATTACACACTCACACTATCACCCACCCACGCGGTCATCCACTCACCAGGTCAGCAACTCACATGGTAACCCACCCTGCAGTCAGCAACACAAACCAGTCACCCACCAACACGGTCACCCACCCACACAGTCTCTAACCCACATGGTCTCCTGCCCATGTTCCCAGTAACCCATGGGATCACCCACCCAGACAGTCACCCACCCATGTGACCCCTAAACCATGTGGTCACCTGCCCACACAGTCACCAAGCTGTGCCATCACCCACCCAGACTCTGGCCTCTGCAGAGGTCAGAGATTGAGATGTCCAACAGAGACCAAAGTTCAAACAGCAGGGGGCTCACAGTGGTGTTGACTCATGATTTTCTTCTGTTACAGAGAGCAGGTAGGCTGGATAGTGACCCCAAAGATGTCCATGTCCTGGCCCCGTGTGGTGGACACAGTAATGTCCACATGGATGTCCACATCCTGTCTACATCCTGACCCCCTGTGGTGGACACAATAACGTCCCCAAGGATGTCCACGCCCTGATCCCCATGTAGTGAACAGAATAACATCCCCTAATACGTCCTGTTCCATTTGTCCACTTAAACCCAAAGCCAGCCCCATGCACTAGGATATGCATGTGACCAGGTGTCCCGGTTTGAAGGCAGCACTCCCCTGCGTGGCTGCAGTTCTTCATGTGCTCCAGGTAGTGGACGAGGTCTCAGGGCTTCAACTGGTTCCCCTACCAGTAGGGGATACTGGGCCACAGTTCTGCATGCTGACTCATGGATGCCTCATCCTTGTACGACAGGATGACCTGCTGGCTCTGGGACCACAGCTGGTGCAGAGTCATCACCTCTTGTGAGAAGGATCATCTGGGTGCCTGTGAGACATGTGCATAGGGGCTATTGGGGTGCCTTGTGACACGCTGTGTCAATTATTGAGGGTGTCCGAGAAGCCAGAGTGATGTGTGGATTATTAGGGTGTCTATGAGCAGTGATGGGCTGGTTATTGAGTTTTCTGTGAGGAGAGACACTCATGGGTGGGTTTTTGGAATGTCTGAGTAGAGACACTAGTGGGTAGATTACTGGGGTGTCTGAGTGGAGACAGTGGCGGGTAGATTACTTGGGTGTCTTGAGCAGTGATGGGTTGATGATTGGGGTGCCTGAGTGGAAACAGAGGTGGGTGGATTACTGGGGTTTCTGATAGGAAATGGCAGGTGGATTACTGGGGCACCATGAGGCATAACTGATGGGTTTTGGGTGTGTCTGAATAGAGGCCAGTCAGGATGGATTATTGGGGATGCCTGTGACCAGTGATGGGCTGATCATTGGGGTGTTTGAGTGGAGACCATGGTGGGTGGATTACTAGGGTTCCATGAGCGGTGTCACCTGGTGCCTGAGTCAACCTCATGCAAGGAGTGGATAGTCTGAGTACAGTGAGGCCTAGTGCTCCCACCACCCCCACTGCCAAGAACATCAGGAGCCTGTGGCCCCTGCTTACCCGACAGGGACACAGAATGTCCCCAAAGATGTTCTTGATGCAGCCCATCAGGTATTTGTGCAGGTCCTCCATCACACCCTCGAAATTCCTGCACACCGGGATAACCTCCTTCTGGGGGTAGTTCTCCACCCACTCTGAGATATCCATGTGCATGTCCTGGGTGTGAGGGGCAAGAGAAGGGCCTTGTAGTGAGAGACAGAGGGTCGTGGCTGGGGAATTCCCCCAGCACAGCCACTCTACAGACAGGTTGGTGTGTCCTGACACACAAAGACATAAAGCATGGTGCCTGCTCCCAAGGGACCCAACCTCTCCTGAGTGGCAGTGGGGTGCCCTGGCATTGCTCTGGTGTGTGTCTGTGTGTGTGTGTGTGTGTGTGTGTATGTACATGCTCCTGTAGGTACAGCTGCACACACAGGTGTACATGTGTTCAGGATCTGTGTTTGCACAGATATGCATGTGTGTGTGTGCACAGCAGCAGACAGCAGTGCTTATAGTATTGTGTGAAGTCTGTACTCCAGTGAGCGTGTGAGGCCCGCAGGGCACATGCAAACTGAGGCCCAGGACAGAACCTCCAGACACCAAGGGTCATTAGGTTCTGTGGTGGGGGCACTGGGGGCCGAGGCCAGAGTGAGACATTAAGTGACTTGGCCAGCAGCCAAGAGAATTGACTGGACACTCCAAAACTGTACACAGGAAAAGATATGTCAGGGATCTGATATATCCAAACTCTGGGAGACACCCCAGAGGCCAGGGGTTCCTGTGTGAGTTCAGAAACGCACGTTGGTCAGGAATTCTTAGTAACTAATGCCAGAAGTCAACCCTCTCATGCCTGGAGTGGACTTGTGTCCTTCCCCTTAGAGGTCAGTGTCTTCTAATGGGAGTGGACCTGTGTTGTCCCCTTAGAGGTCAGCCTCTCCTGCCTGGAGTGACTGTGTGTCTATCCCCTTAGATGTCAGTGTCTTCTAACTGGAGTGGACCTGTGTTGTCCCTGTAGAGGTCAGCCTCTCCTGCCTGGAGTGACCATGTGTCATTCTGAGTGGACGTGTGTCCATCTGAGTGGATGGGTACCCATCCCCTCAGGGGCCCTCCCCTTCCTGCCTGGACCAGACGTGGGTTTCCCTGGCTTGCGGACACCCCTGTTTGTACCACTGTCCCCACCCCCACCTCCATGAAGGCCATCATGTACACCATCTGGACAGAGTGCAGGTTCCTCTCAGTGCTCTCGTCATGGGCACCATCTACAGGTCCTCACGCCAGCATCCAGGTGCTTCATGATGCTCAGCACCTGCACAGAGATCAGTCATCTGTGCTGGACACAGAGGGTGGCCCCCCACTCAGGGGCTGGACATGCACTAAGGATGCCCAACTGAGGACCACATCGGTTACTGTGAAATCTGCCATATTGATTCTACTAGGGTTGAGGCCCTGCTTCTGAGAATAGGGTCTCCAGGGTCTTTGATCATGTGGAACATAGAGCCCGGGTCCAGATTGTGGTCTTGGGAGGGAATGATCCTGCAGAGTCCAGCCTTACTCTCCTCTCAGGCAGTCCCTTGGTGGAAGCTCCCTGTGGGTTCAACAGCTCAGGCTCCACGATACCCAAGCTGGACTCTTGGCCATAAGGACACACTAGACCCATAGTGGTCCGTGCCCACCCCCACAAAAAGCACTAGAAAAGGTAAGAAGGAATCAAGTGAAGAGAACAAAAGGACAAAACATATGTCCACCAAACAAATAACACAGGAAAAAGAAAAAAATAACTTTAACATAAAATGAAAAGTGAAAGTTGCTCAGTTGTTTCCAACTCACTTTGATCTGGTGGACTATAGCCCACCAGACCCCGCTGTCCATGGAATTATCGAGGCAAAATTACTGGAGTGGGTTGCCTTTCCCTTCTCCAGATCATCCGAACCCAGGATAAACCCACATCACCCGCATTGCAAGCAGATTCTTCACTAACTGAGCCACCAGGAAAGCCCTAATATAAATTCCTAGCAGAAAATGTACTGTGTCTTATAGAAGTAGTCATAACGGAAGAAGAATAAAATCATAAGGGTAAAAAATGGAGAAGAAAATAATAGATTCTCTCTATCCAAAATAAAAGAAAAAGCAAAAATTAATATTAACATAATCTAGTAGCAGAAAATGGTACTGTGTTCTCTACACAAAGTCACAATGGAATAAGAAAAAGATACAAGGATAAAATATGGGAAAGGAAGTCACAGACCCCCAATCCAAATTACAAGAAAAAACAAAGACGCATATGAATATTGTCAGCTATTGTCAGGCAACTTGCCATCCACCTCTACAAGGATTAAATGAAGTGCTGCTGCAGCTGCTGATCTTAAACATCCCATAAAAGACCACCACTGGTGCCCCCCACCCCGCTCACACCCAGGTCTTTTTGGCAGCCATACCACTTGATATCACGGCACTGAGGTCCCCAGTATGGATGGGACCCTGCCCTGGAGGGACGCAGAACAGAGGAACCCAGCACCAAAGAACCATCAAAACAGAGGGACCCCAGTCCTTTAGGACTCCCGGGCTCTGGTGGACCCCCTCCTGCCCCCTCCCTCCTCTGGGTTTGACCTCTTAAGGCCAGGCTGTAGGCACCTGATGCAACCAGGAATATAGTTTGTCCACATTCCAGCCCTGGCTTTCTGCTAATCAGATCCTCTGAGGAGGATTTCAGCAACTGGGGACCTCCCAAGAGGAAGCAATTAGACAAGGTAAGAGCTGTGCTTGACAGGCTTTTGTCCACTTGGGAGCACCAGCCTGGGAGCAGAAAAACCAGGAATATGAGTGCTCCTCAAGTGCAGGTACAGGAAGGCGGGGGCCATCCATCCTCTCCAGGTGGGCTCCTGCTTTTGCAGTCACCTGGGCCCAGGTGGGTTTTCTACCCCATCCTGCATCCACCCCCTGGCTAATGTATGTGCCCGTGGCAGGACCACAGTCAATTGGGTGTCCCCTCCCCACAGACAAGGCTCCTGCCATTGACTCCTCTCCATACTCAGTGACTGCCTCACACCCCGGCTTCTCTCCACCCCATAAAACCCCCGATCCACCCTGGAGAAACACTACAGAAGAGCGGTGTGAGTGCGTGATTTTGTTCTCATTCACTGCGGTCGTGCTGACTCTCTGTGACCCCATGGACTCTAGCCTGCCAGACTTCTCTGTCCATGGGATCTTCCTGATCCAGGGTTCAACCCCAGTTCCCATGCATTACAGGCTAATTCTTTACTGTCTGAGCCACCAAGAAAGTTTCGCTGGAGCAGGTGCCAGGGTGCAAAAGTAAACCCACCTCAGAAGACATAGGAACTCAGTTCTTGCTTATCTGAGCTGACACCAGGAGAAGCTCTGGTGTCGGCTCAGCTGCACAAAGGGTGGGACCCAGCCTCCTCCTTCCCCTCCCAGCTCCCCCAGCTTCTGTGATTTCAGACAGTGATGTTGTTAGTTCATGGGTCCATATTCTGGCTTCAGGCTGGTTGCACAGTAAAGCTGTGTCCTTTCCTACCTTTCTGGGAGGCTCTCTGGTTGGGGAAGATCTCCTGGAGGAGGGCTTGGCAACCCACTCCAGTATTCTTGCCTGCAGAATCCCATGGACAGAGAACCCTGGCAGACTACAGTCCATGGGTTCACAATGAGGCAGAAATGACTAATTGACTAAAGAAAATTTCTGCTTTACAGCAGGTTTATTCTCAACCCCATTTCCACGAAAGGGATAAGGACACCACCGCCTGCAGGTGACACTAGCGCTTGGAGCTGGGTCCAGGGCCTGGGCGTGCCCACAGACCCGCACTGTTTGGTGGACCACATGAGCACCATGGGAAGGGTGACACATGGAAGCACTCTGCCCAGAAGCTACAGCAGCCTCGACTTCTTGTGAGAGATGGGTGACTTCTTGTTCAGGCAGTACGTCATTATGCTGTGTCTCCCTGCAGGCAAGCCAGGTGGGGGACAAGTAACCCCTTGAGCTTGTCCTCTGTGCCCCCAATACACTCTGAGGATGCAAAGCTATAGTGCCATGGAGTATGAAGGAGTCCTGAAAGTCATATCCACTGAGTCCTGGGAACTGAATCTTGTCTTGATATAGGGTCTCTGCAGATGTTAGAAAGTGAAAAACAGTTTATTTAAGGAATCCCATTTTTGGACAGGAAAGGCTTAAAGTGGCTTTTGATTTTATAGTTTGTTGTTTCTCAGGTGGTGCTCGTGGCAAAAAGCCCATTGCCAAAGCAGGAGGCATAAAAGATGCAGGGGTGATTCCTGGGTTGGGAAGATCCCCTGGGAAGGGAATGACAACCTACTAGATTATTCTTGCCTGAAGAATCCCATGGACAGAGGAGCCTGACGGGTACAGTCCATGGGGCTGCAAAGAGTCAGACACAGCGGAGCACAGACAGACGGTTTCTAGTGACAAGTACTTTGAAGTTATTGATAGTATGTTCAGGCTCTTTATGATGCCAATGTTGTGCTCATTTATGTATGATTTCACTTATTGTTTTCTTTTTTAAATATATATGATATATTTCAGAGACAGTGTGGAGAGGTTCACACTTTAGCAGTCACATGGGGACCATCAAGAAAACCTTCCCTTCTGTCTCTGAACATAGGTTTGGACTAGCTTTTTTTTTTTTTTTCTCTTTTTTAAAATTTTCTTATTTATTATCAGGGTCTAGGGATAGGAAGGAGGATTGACAAGTTCATAATACAATTTGATTTGATGATGTTATGGAAGAGTGGATGGATGGGTGGATAGATATGTGGATGGATCGATGACTTGATGGGTGGATGATGGATCGGTCGGTGGGTGGTTGGATTTATGGATGGATGGGTGGATGGATAGGTGAGTGGGTGGATGGACAGATAGATGACTGGATGGGTGTGTGTGTGTGGATGGATGGATGGGTGGTTCAGTAGCTTGTGGTCCATGCACACAGTGGTGTATGACTCACCATGAAAAGGAGTGAAGTTCTGACACAGGCTACATCATGGATGGACCTTGAACACACGATGGTCAGTGAGAGAAGCAGACACAGAAGGGCACATTTTATGTGTGCTTTTATAAGAGATGTCCAAAACAGGCCAGTTTACAAAGACAGAAGCAGGTGAGTGGTGCCCAGGCTTGGGGGAGAGGCATCACGAGTTATTTTGTAAGGGGTACAGGAAGAAGAGCGGCCAAAGGCCACTCTGTTGATGGAGGAGGCCTGAAGACTCAGAAGCCTCATCTTTGTGGGGCTCCAACAGCCTTCCCCACTGGGAAGCACCTGAAAGGGCTGAGAGACTGGGTTTACTGTTCACTGTCTGCTCCACACCCTCAAGGGAAGAGCTGTGTGGGGGCCCTTTCTCCCAGGGAGGTGGGTTTGCCAGCATAGAACACCCAGTTGTTGAGAGGATGAAAAGAGTATAAAGCTGCCTTCCATAGAATACACCACTTCCTGTTTGTTCAACTGTCCAAGTGGGCTCCCAGCGGCCAGTGCCCAGGGTCACAAAGCCAGGGCAGGGCCCAGTATGTGCACAGCCAGAGGAGTGCTGGTGGAGAATGGGGCACACTTGCACCTTGAGGATGTGAGCAGAGTTCTGTCTGGCAGGGACCCTCCCCTCCTAGCCCACGGTGTCTGGCGGCTATTCCTCTGATGGCCTGAGCACAGCAGTGTCACCCTGGAAGTGCCCGCCTGCCTGGTCACCACAGGGCATTCCCAAGTCCAGATGCCCGCCCATAGCTGAGCTTTGCAGCACTTTTTGCAACCAAACTGGATGGAGTCAAATGTTCCTCATTTTAATTAGATAGTTCTGGTACCACTTACCAGGTTGTTTTGGGGGTGTGTGGCCCCCTTAAACTTTGGGCCCTCCAGGCTCAAGTGAAGAAGGTGCTGCAAAAGCTCTGATGGAAAACATGGGTGGAAAGGTGGGGGGGTCTCCAGGAGTAGGACAGAGTGGCTGTAAAAACACAACCCTACACCCCAGGGAGGCTGGCGTGTGTCCTGAAGGCAGGCTCTCGGGGGTTCACTTACATTCCAGGTTGAATGGGATAAAGATGACAGACAAGGGAAGGTGCTGGTGTGTGTATGTATGTGTATGCAGTATGTGTGCATGTGTGTTTGTTGTGTGTGTGTGTATGTGTGTGTGTTCCCTGTGCATGTATGTATGTGTGTGTGTTCAGTGTGCCTGTGTATGCCTGCATACGTGCATGTTTGCCTCTGAGGCTTCCCACACTAGGACCCATCTCGCAGCTGCATCCCCACCGTGCCGAGCCTGCTGGGCCTCACCTGGGATGGAGAGGTGGTGCAGGGCCATATTCCAGAGCCAAGAACTCAGTGCTGACATCCAGTCCGAGTTCACCTTGGTGGCACAGGAAGGAGCCGGGGGAGCTCACTTGCCAGCCCATCAGAGGCTGAGCCTGGGCTATCTGGGACAGGAAATGGGGCTTTGCATAATTAAAACAGGACATGCAGAAGACCCAGGGCAGGCAGTGCACAGGCGTGGCTCTGGGAAACTTTACCTGAGGACCGCTCTCCAAGAGAAGGGAGGGTGGGGTGGTGGAGAGGGGAGAAGTGCTGTAGAGACAGAGAACCTGAGACAGAGAGAAATAGATAGAGACCTGAAGAGAGACAGACAGAAGTAGGGTGAAAGGAGAGAGAGACACAGGAGGTGAAGTGAGGGTTTCAAGGGGAGCAAGGGAGTGGGGAGACAGGGACCAACAGACAGACCCCAGCAGCTGAAGTCTGTTCTCCCTGAGGCTAGAGCTTGCGACCCCTTCCAGAGGGTCCCCCTTTCTTGCACTGTGCACCAGCCCCCTCCTCCTGGGGCTGAAAGGGGCCCAGTGGAGCCTGTGGGCTCCAGGTATGGGGGCTTCCATGCTAGGGGCGATGGAGCCCCGGCACAAGGTCACATGCCCTTCACTCCCAAGAGGCGGTCTCTCCATCTGGTGGATGTTGCTGCAGTACTAGTGAATGGACAGGCTCCTAATGTGAAGCACCCACCTGAGCAGCTAAGAAGCAGGGAATTCCTCCAGTCAGGGTCTGAGTGTCCCCTCTCTCCTGTTATGGGTGAGTGTCCTGGTGGTCTGCATGCCATCAGGACTCCTTTCATGGCAAACACATGCTTGGACCTTTATTTTTGTGTTTACTGCTCTCCATGGACAGAGGTTGTCTCTATTCTTAAGGTCTATAGTAATATTATAGTAATAGTAAATAGTAATAGCTCTATACTCTATAGTAATAGTTCCCTTCTGTTGTCATAGTCTCCCCGTCTACAGTAACACTCCCCTTCTATTGTCATACTCTCCCCTCTACAGTAATAGTTCCCCTTCTATAGTAACAGCTCCCTCTAATATCATAGTTGGAGAAAGGCATGGAAACCCACTCCAGTATTCTTAGCTGGAGAATCCTATGGACAGAGGGGCTTGGCCAGCTCCATGCAGTCAGTCCATGGAGTCACAAAGAGTTGGATACGACTGATCGACCAACACTAATGTCACAGTGTTTAGAGTAATAGCCCTCTATTCTCAAAACTTCACTTCTACAGTAACTGTGCTCCTCTACTGTCGTAGTCGCCCCTCTGTAATAATAGTCCCCCTTCATTGTATTACTCTTCTTCTATTGTCATAGCCCCCCCGCCACAGTAACAGTTCCTCTTCTACTGTATCAGCTTCTCTCTATTGTCATAGTAACCATTCCCCCTATAGGGTAACAGTTCACTATTAGAGATCTAATAGAGTAAAGTAAAAGTGAAGTTCCTCAGTCGTGTCCAAATCTTTGCGACCCCATGGATTGTAACCTACAAGGCTCTTCCATCTATGGGATTCTCCAGGCAAGAATACTGGAGTGGGTTGCCATTTCCGTCTCCAGAGAATCTTCCCGACACAGGGATCGAACCCAGGTCTCCCACATTGTAGGCAGACGCCTTTACTGCCTGAGCCACCAGGGAAGGCAAGAGTAATAGTACTCTATTCTCCTTTACTGTCATAGTCCTCCACCCCAAACACTAATAGTCCTGTCTCTACTGTCATAATTCACTTTCTATTGTAATAGTCCC
This sequence comes from Oreotragus oreotragus, assembly GCA_006410675.1. Lineage (NCBI taxonomy): Eukaryota > Metazoa > Chordata > Mammalia > Artiodactyla > Bovidae > Oreotragus > Oreotragus oreotragus. Next base: position 40,121 of record SJYX01017715.1, on the reverse strand, counting down.
CCCCTGCAGTAAAAGTTTCTCCTCTACAGAAATAGCCCCCTCAAATAACGTAGTCCTACTATATAGTAATAGTCACCCCCTCTATTAGTTCCCCTTCTACAGTAGTACTGTCATAGTCCGCTCACTACAGTAATAGTCCTCCTTGATTGTAGTACTGCCCTTAAATTGTAAAAGCCTGCCTCTAATATCCCCCTTCTAGAGTAAAAGTACTCCATTGCTATAATCTCCCTCTACAGTAAATGTCCCCCTCTACTGTCATAGTCCACTCCTTTTTGTAATAAGTCTGCCTCTGTGTAGTAGTCTCTCATCTAGTAATCTCCCTCTGTTTTCAGTATTCCCCTTCCACAGTCAAAATTCCCCTTCTACTATAACAGTGCTGCCTCTATTGTCTAAGTTTCCCCTCTACCAGTTCCCTTCTCCTGTCCTTACTCTATATTAATAGTCCCTTTACTATCTTAGTAGTCCCCAATATATAGTTATAGTCTTCCTCAATTTCAGTTGTCCCTTTCTATTGTAATAGTCCCTGTCTGCAGTAATAGACCCCCATTCATTATAATAGTACCCCCTAAGGTAATAGTCCTTTTATATTAGTTTGTCTCTCTTTGTTGTAGTGCCCTCTGTTCAATAATAGCCCTCCCCCTACAATGATAGACCACCCTCTACTGTAATCGTCTCACATATGCTATAGTAGTCCTCTTTCAACAGTGAGAGTCCTCCTCTATTGTAATAGCCTCCCTCTATGGTAAGAGTCCTGCCTCCATAAATGGTTCTGCCTCTTCTGTAATACAGCAAAGCAGAGACATTACTTTGTCAACAAAGATCTGTCTAGTGAAGGCTATGGATTTTCCAGTGGTCATGTATGGATGTAAGAGTTGTACTGTAAAGAAAGCTGAGTGCCAAAGAATTGAGGTTTTTGAACTGTGGTGTTGGAGAGGACTCTTGAGGGTCCCTTGGACAGCAAGGAGATCCAACCAGTCCATCCTAAAGGAGATCATTCGTGGGTGTTTACTGGAAGGACTGATGCTAAAGTTGAAACTCCAATACTTTGGCCACCTGATGTGAAGAGCTGACTCATTGGAAAAGACTTTGATGCTGGGAAGGACTGGGAGCAGTAGGAGAAGGGGACGACAGAGGATGAGATGGTTGGATGGCATCACCAACTCAGTGAACATGAATTTGTGTGGACTACAGGAGTTGGTGATGGACAGGGAGGCCAGCTGTGCTGCTGTTCGTGGAGTCACAAAGAGTCATACACGACAGAGCGACTGAACTGAACTGAATTTCTGTAATAGTCCCCCTCTACAGAATGGCCCCCCTATATTGTAATAGTTCTCTTTATTATAATAGTTCTCTGTATTGTCATAGCCCCTCCCCTGCATAACATACCCCACTGTATCAGAGTCCTCCTATTATAAATTTCTCCCTCCACAGTAATAGTCTCCCACTATAATAAGAGTCCTTCTTTATTATGAGTCCCCTCTCCACAGTAGGGCATCGCTAGTGGCTCAGCTGGTACAGAATATGCCTGCATTGCGGGAGACCTGGGTTCATTCCGTGGGTTAGGAAGATCCCCTGGAGAATGGAAAGGCTACCCACTCCAGTATTCTGGCCTGGAGATTTCCATAGGCTGTGTAGAGTCAGATACTACCGAGCGACTTTCACTTTCTCCACAGTAATGTCCCCCCTACATGGTCATAGCCCCATTTATTTTTGTATCTCCCCTCTATCATATTAGTCACATCTCACAGTATTATGGCCCCTTGTACAAATAAATCCCTACCTCTATGTAATCATTCCCTCTCTAGAGTAACAGTCCTCCCCTGAAGAACTCTTATCCTCATGTAATAGTCCCTTTTCCTCTTCACAATAACCCTTCAGAATAAGTCTCTTTTCTAATCCAAATATTCAATGCGATGCAAGTAGAACACAGAGCCAAACAATATGTCAGAACGTCAAACATGGCACCATGGGGAGAACCTGTGGTTGTGTGTGTCCCGTCACGTAGGGCTCCTTTGGTGCGCCTGTGTCACCATCCTGGGGACACCTGTGGGTGTGTGTCTGTCTTCCCCTCACAGAGGAGACCTCCCCATAATACAGCTCACCTGACACTGGGTGTCCTGTCCACAACTCTACCCATAACACAGGTCACCTGCCCATTCCTGAGACCTCTTTTTTCCACATCAATGGACCTCTGTTCCATCAGAATCCAGGTTAGTGTCACAAGCCCATCATCTTCCCATTGGCGCTGGCATGAGATGGTGATGGGTTCACTGTGATAGGAGGAATAATGTCCCATCACCTGTGCACACCCATCCTGTACTTGCAAGACACTCTCCCGTCTCCCAAGAACATAGATGTGGGTCACTAACCCTCTTTTCCTTGTCTGTGAACCCCAGCTGCCTGGTTTCCAAGTGAAGATTCAGGAGTGCTCGGCAGTAGTGCCACCCAGCCTTGTGGCCTCGGACAGCACCCCAGGGAGCAAGCCGGGTGCACCTGCACACCCTGGTGACTTCTGCTTCCTATGTGTCTGCCGCACCCTCTGCCTTCTCAGTCCACTCAGGTGAGCAGTTGGGGCGTGTGCCAGTGAGTTCAGGTTCTGTCCCCGTGGGCCCACAGTGAGACACTGGAGGAGGTTCCATGTGACGTCGCACACGTCTGTGGGTAGGGATGGGCACAGAGGCCCTCAGGGAATAGTTCTCAGGTGAACGAATGGATGGAGCAATGCAGGGCCTCTTCACAAACACCAGGCTCCTAGACCTTCGCTCAGGCTGCCAAACTCACCAGTCCCCTGAAATGCTCACTAGGTCCCCAAAACTCGCCAGCACCCTGAAATGTTCACTGGGTCCCCCAAACTCGTCAGCCCCCTGAAATGCTCACTGTGTCCCTCAAACTCGCAGGACCCCTGAAATTCCCACTGGGTTCCCCAGATACTCACTAGCCCCTGAAATATTCACTGGGTCCCCAGACACTAACCAGCTCCCTGAAACACTCACTCAGTTTAGTTTAGTCTCTCAGTCATGTCCAACTCTTTGTGACCCCATGAATCGCAGCACGCCAGGCCTCCCTGTTCATCACCATCTCCCAGAGTTCACTCATACTCACATCCATTGAGTCCGTGTTGCCACTCAGCCATCTCATCCTCGGTCGTCCCCTTCTACTCTTGTCCCCAATCCCTGCCAGCTTCAGAGTCTTTTCCAATGAGTCAACTCTTCGCATGAGGTGACCAAAATACTGGAGTTTCAGCTTTAGCATCATTCCTTCCAAAGAAATCCCAGGATTGATCTCCTTCAGCATGGACTAGTTGGATCTCCTTTCAGTCCAAGGGACTCTCAAGAGTCTTCTCCAACACCACAGTTCAAAAGCATCAATTCTTCAGCGCTCAGCCTTCTTCACAGTCCAACTCTCACATCCATACATGACCACAAGAAAAACCATAGCCTTGACTAGAAGGAGTTCCCCCAAACTAGCCAGCCCCCTGAAACACTCACTGGGTCCCCCAAACTCGACTGCACTCTGAAATGCTCACTGGGTCCCCCAAGCACTTCCCAGGCTCCAAAAATGTCCATCCACTCCAACCAGCCCATGGTCCTACCCCCTCAATGTAAGGGCAGGACACAAGACCTGGGTCATCAGGTGTCCTCCCCAAGTGGCACTGGCCAGCACAGGGTCAGCACCGGCTCAGGACTTATGAGGGGCTTGTCACTGTACCCTGCGAGCTGCAGTCCAGGGGCTCCCTCTGGCTCCGTGCTCTGACCCAGAGTGACTTAACTTCCACGTGGAGATGTTGGGTGGGTGCTTCCTTTCCCCCAGGTTGTCTTAGCCCTCCAGCACCTCCTGTGCAAAAAAACACACACACATACATATATGATGCTGGGAAAGATTGAGGTCAGGAGGACAAGGGGGTGTAACAGAGGATGAGACGGTTGGATTGCAGCACTGACTCCATGCACATGAGTTGAGTAAACTCCAGGAGTCGGTGATATACAGGCAGGCCTGAACTGCTGCAGTCCATGGGGTCGTGAAGAGTCAGACACGACTGAGGGACTGTACTGAACTGAACACAGCTTTTAGACTTGCTGTTCCAAAAACTCGCCACAAGGAGTCATCATTGATTTTGCTTCACACTCCACTTCTACATTATTTTTAATTATTTATTTTAATGGGAGGTTGATTACAATATTGTGGTGGTTTTGCCATACATTAACATGAATCAACCATGGGTGTACATGTGTTCCCCATTCTGAGGCCCCCTCGCACCTCCCTCCCCATCCCATCCTTCAGGGCCATCCCAGTACACAAGCCCTGAGCACCGTCTCATGCATGAAACCTTCACTGGAGATCTATGTCCCATGTGGTGATATGCATGTGTCAATCCTATTCTCTCAAATCATCCGACCGTTGCCTCCTCCCACAGGGAACAAAAGTCTATTCCTTACATCTGTGTTTCTTTTACTGTCTCACATACAGGGTCATCATTACCATCTTTCNGTCCTCCTCTATTGTAATAGCCTCCCTCTATGGTAAGAGTCCTGCCTCCATAAATGGTTCTGCCTCTTCTGTAATACAGCAAAGCAGAGACATTACTTTGTCAACAAAGATCTGTCTAGTGAAGGCTATGGATTTTCCAGTGGTCATGTATGGATGTAAGAGTTGTACTGTAAAGAAAGCTGAGTGCCAAAGAATTGAGGTTTTTGAACTGTGGTGTTGGAGAGGACTCTTGAGGGTCCCTTGGACAGCAAGGAGATCCAACCAGTCCATCCTAAAGGAGATCATTCGTGGGTGTTTACTGGAAGGACTGATGCTAAAGTTGAAACTCCAATACTTTGGCCACCTGATGTGAAGAGCTGACTCATTGGAAAAGACTTTGATGCTGGGAAGGACTGGGAGCAGTAGGAGAAGGGGACGACAGAGGATGAGATGGTTGGATGGCATCACCAACTCAGTGAACATGAATTTGTGTGGACTACAGGAGTTGGTGATGGACAGGGAGGCCAGCTGTGCTGCTGTTCGTGGAGTCACAAAGAGTCATACACGACAGAGCGACTGAACTGAACTGAATTTCTGTAATAGTCCCCCTCTACAGAATGGCCCCCCTATATTGTAATAGTTCTCTTTATTATAATAGTTCTCTGTATTGTCATAGCCCCTCCCCTGCATAACATACCCCACTGTATCAGAGTCCTCCTATTATAAATTTCTCCCTCCACAGTAATAGTCTCCCACTATAATAAGAGTCCTTCTTTATTATGAGTCCCCTCTCCACAGTAGGGCATCGCTAGTGGCTCAGCTGGTACAGAATATGCCTGCATTGCGGGAGACCTGGGTTCATTCCGTGGGTTAGGAAGATCCCCTGGAGAATGGAAAGGCTACCCACTCCAGTATTCTGGCCTGGAGATTTCCATAGGCTGTGTAGAGTCAGATACTACCGAGCGACTTTCACTTTCTCCACAGTAATGTCCCCCCTACATGGTCATAGCCCCATTTATTTTTGTATCTCCCCTCTATCATATTAGTCACATCTCACAGTATTATGGCCCCTTGTACAAATAAATCCCTACCTCTATGTAATCATTCCCTCTCTAGAGTAACAGTCCTCCCCTGAAGAACTCTTATCCTCATGTAATAGTCCCTTTTCCTCTTCACAATAACCCTTCAGAATAAGTCTCTTTTCTAATCCAAATATTCAATGCGATGCAAGTAGAACACAGAGCCAAACAATATGTCAGAACGTCAAACATGGCACCATGGGGAGAACCTGTGGTTGTGTGTGTCCCGTCACGTAGGGCTCCTTTGGTGCGCCTGTGTCACCATCCTGGGGACACCTGTGGGTGTGTGTCTGTCTTCCCCTCACAGAGGAGACCTCCCCATAATACAGCTCACCTGACACTGGGTGTCCTGTCCACAACTCTACCCATAACACAGGTCACCTGCCCATTCCTGAGACCTCTTTTTTCCACATCAATGGACCTCTGTTCCATCAGAATCCAGGTTAGTGTCACAAGCCCATCATCTTCCCATTGGCGCTGGCATGAGATGGTGATGGGTTCACTGTGATAGGAGGAATAATGTCCCATCACCTGTGCACACCCATCCTGTACTTGCAAGACACTCTCCCGTCTCCCAAGAACATAGATGTGGGTCACTAACCCTCTTTTCCTTGTCTGTGAACCCCAGCTGCCTGGTTTCCAAGTGAAGATTCAGGAGTGCTCGGCAGTAGTGCCACCCAGCCTTGTGGCCTCGGACAGCACCCCAGGGAGCAAGCCGGGTGCACCTGCACACCCTGGTGACTTCTGCTTCCTATGTGTCTGCCGCACCCTCTGCCTTCTCAGTCCACTCAGGTGAGCAGTTGGGGCGTGTGCCAGTGAGTTCAGGTTCTGTCCCCGTGGGCCCACAGTGAGACACTGGAGGAGGTTCCATGTGACGTCGCACACGTCTGTGGGTAGGGATGGGCACAGAGGCCCTCAGGGAATAGTTCTCAGGTGAACGAATGGATGGAGCAATGCAGGGCCTCTTCACAAACACCAGGCTCCTAGACCTTCGCTCAGGCTGCCAAACTCACCAGTCCCCTGAAATGCTCACTAGGTCCCCAAAACTCGCCAGCACCCTGAAATGTTCACTGGGTCCCCCAAACTCGTCAGCCCCCTGAAATGCTCACTGTGTCCCTCAAACTCGCAGGACCCCTGAAATTCCCACTGGGTTCCCCAGATACTCACTAGCCCCTGAAATATTCACTGGGTCCCCAGACACTAACCAGCTCCCTGAAACACTCACTCAGTTTAGTTTAGTCTCTCAGTCATGTCCAACTCTTTGTGACCCCATGAATCGCAGCACGCCAGGCCTCCCTGTTCATCACCATCTCCCAGAGTTCACTCATACTCACATCCATTGAGTCCGTGTTGCCACTCAGCCATCTCATCCTCGGTCGTCCCCTTCTACTCTTGTCCCCAATCCCTGCCAGCTTCAGAGTCTTTTCCAATGAGTCAACTCTTCGCATGAGGTGACCAAAATACTGGAGTTTCAGCTTTAGCATCATTCCTTCCAAAGAAATCCCAGGATTGATCTCCTTCAGCATGGACTAGTTGGATCTCCTTTCAGTCCAAGGGACTCTCAAGAGTCTTCTCCAACACCACAGTTCAAAAGCATCAATTCTTCAGCGCTCAGCCTTCTTCACAGTCCAACTCTCACATCCATACATGACCACAAGAAAAACCATAGCCTTGACTAGAAGGAGTTCCCCCAAACTAGCCAGCCCCCTGAAACACTCACTGGGTCCCCCAAACTCGACAGCACTCTGAAATGCTCACTGGGTCCCCCAAGCACTTCCCAGGCTCCAAAAATGTCCATCCACTCCAACCAGCCCATGGTCCTACCCCCTCAATGTAAGGGCAGGACACAAGACCTGGGTCATCAGGTGTCCTCCCCAAGTGGCACTGGCCAGCACAGGGTCAGCACCGGCTCAGGACTTATGAGGGGCTTGTCACTGTACCCTGCGAGCTGCAGTCCAGGGGCTCCCTCTGGCTCCGTGCTCTGACACAGAGTGACTTAACTTCCACGTGGAGATGTTGGGTGGGTGCTTCCTTTCCCCCAGGTTGTCTTAGCCCTCCAGCACCTCCTGTGCAAAAAAACACACACACATACATATATGATGCTGGGAAAGATTGAGGTCAGGAGGACAAGGGGGTGTAACAGAGGATGAGACGGTTGGATTGCAGCACTGACTCCATGCACATGAGTTGAGTAAACTCCAGGAGTCGGTGATATACAGGCAGGCCTGAACTGCTGCAGTCCATGGGGTCGTGAAGAGTCAGACACGACTGAGGGACTGTACTGAACTGAACACAGCTTTTAGACTTGCTGTTCCAAAAACTCGCCACAAGGAGTCATCATTGATTTTGCTTCACACTCCACTTCTACATTATTTTTAATTATTTATTTTAATGGGAGGTTGATTACAATATTGTGGTGGTTTTGCCATACATTAACATGAATCAACCATGGGTGTACATGTGTTCCCCATTCTGAGGCCCCCTCGCACCTCCCTCCCCATCCCATCCTTCAGGGCCATCCCAGTACACAAGCCCTGAGCACCGTCTCATGCATGAAACCTTCACTGGAGATCTATGTCCCATGTGGTGATATGCATGTGTCAATCCTATTCTCTCAAATCATCCGACCGTTGCCTCCTCCCACAGGGAACAAAAGTCTATTCCTTACATCTGTGTTTCTTTTACTGTCTCACATACAGGGTCATCATTACCATCTTTCTAAATTCCATATATATGTGTTAATATACTGTATTGGTGTTTTTCTCTCTGACTTACTTCACTCTGTATAATTGGCTCCAGTTTCATCCACCTCATTAGAACTGATTCACATGCATTGTTTTTAATGGCTGAATAATATTCCATTCTGCATATGTACCAGGCTTTCTTATCCATTCATCTGCCGATGGACATCTCGGTTGCTTCCATGTCTTGGCGATTGTAAGCAGTGCTGCAATGAACATTGGGGTACTCATGTCTCTTTCAGTTATGGTTTCCTCAGTGTGTATGCCCAGCAGTGGAATGACTGGGTCTATTTCCACTGGTGGAATGACAGCTTTATTTCCAGTTTTTTAAGGATTCTCCACCCTGTTCTCCATCGTGGTGGGGCTAGTTTGCATGCTCAACAACAGTGTAAGAGTGTTCCCTTTTCTCCACGCCCTCTCCAGAATTTATTGCTTGTAAACTTCTTGACAGCAGCCATCGTGACTGGTGTGAGATGGTACCTCATTGTGATTTGGATTTGCATTTCTCTGATAATGAGTGATGTTGAGCACCTTTCCATGTGTTTGCTTGCCATCTGTATGTCTTCTTTGGAGAAATGTCTGTTTAGATCTTTGGCCCATTTTTTGAATGGGTCATTTATTTTTCTGGAATTGAGCTGTAGGAGCTGCTTGTATATATTTTTGAGATTAATTCTTTGCCAGTTGCTTCTTTTGCTATTAATTTCTCCCATTCGGAAGGCTGTCTTTTCACTTTGCTTATATTTTTCTTGGTTGTGCAAAAGCTTTTAAGTTTAATTAAGTCCCATTTGTTTATTTTTGTTTTGATTTCTATGACACTGGGGGGTAGGTCATAGAGGATCCTGCTGTAAATTTCTTTTTATGTGCATTCATTGCTTTATTTTGAAGTAGGGTTGATTTCAGGAGAAGGCAATGGCATCCCACTCTAGTACTCTTGCCTGGAAGATCCCATGGATGGAGGAGCCTAGAAGGCTGCCATCCATGGGGTCACTGATGGTTGGACGCAACTGAGCGACTTCACTTCACTTTTCACTTCCATGCATTGGAGAAGGAAATGGCAACCCACTCCAGTGTTCTTGCCTGGAAAATCCCAGGGACGGGGGAGCCTGGTCGGCTGTCGTCTATGGGGTCACGCAAAGTTGGACATGACTGAAGCGACTTAGCAGCAGCAGCAGGGTTGATTTCTGATATTGTGTTTGTTTCAGGTGTACAGGAGCTGGATTCAGAGATTCACAGACATTTATCAATTATTTTTTGGGTTCATTTTCCCAAGAGAGAGGAGTATAGTGTCTCCAAGAGGCTGCCCTTTGCTATTCAACACTGTTTTTCCTGATTATCTGTTTGAAGTATGTAAACACCTGTTTTTTTCTTGCAAACTCTTCATTTATCCCTACCTTTTTTTTTAATAATCATAATTTGGTTTTCTAAGTTTGTGTGTCTGTTTCTACTGTGTAATAGCCTACATTTGCCTTAATTTCAAGAAGATACGTGTCAGTGATACCTTCTGTAATTTGTCTTTCTCTATCGGCCTTCCTTTACTTGGTATGGTATTCACTCTCTCTATCCATGCTGTTGTCACTGGCAATATTCCATTGTGATTCATGGCTGTGTAACATTCCAGTGCATAGGTGGTGCCACTTTAACTTCATTTTCCTGCCAATGAATAACTTTGTAGAATTTGTTGCAGGGAGGGCTTCCCTGGTGGCCCAGCCAGTAGAGAATCTACCTGCCAATGCAGGAGACGTGGGTTCAGTCCCTGGATGAGGAAGGTCCCCTGGAAAAGGGCATGGCAATCCACTCCCAGGGAAGGCAATGGCACCCCACCCCAGTACTCTTGCCTGGAAAATCCAATGGATGGAGTAGCCTGGTGGGCTGCAGTCTATGGGGTCGCTAACAGTCGGACAGACTGAGCAACTTCACTTTCACTTTTCTCTTTCATGCATTCGAGAGGGAAATGGCAACCCACTCCAGTATTCTTGCCTGGAGAATCCCATGGACAGAGGAGCCTGGCGGGCTACAGTCCATGGGGTCACAAAGAGTTGGACATGACTGAAGCGACTGAAAATACATGCAATGGAAAAAATATAATTTAGTATTTTATTCTTTCCTTTTTTTGAGAACAATGGAGATCAAGAAAACAGTGAGCAGGCCTGAACATTCCTAGTTTTTTGTTTTCCTTTAACTGCTCATAACTCTGTATGTCTGTGACTAACTTTGCTTTTCTGCCCCCTAACTCTACAGGAGCAACGAGTAATATTTTTTCCTTGGACTTTATGCTAAATACATCACCTATCTTGTGGTTACCCTTACAACACCCTTCCCCTTGTACTTGCATATCAGAAAGATGGCCGCCAAGCCACCCAACTGCCTGAATCAGTTACTGGGTTATTGACTTCAGTCTAAGACTTTCTTTGAAAAAATGCATGAGGAAGAGATCTAGATCCTACCCACCTTGTTCCTCATCACTGACACCTGACTGTGAGCCTTTCCCTCATATTAGCCCCTAGACTCTTCATAGGTGGGGGTTGGCAAGGTACTCAGTTCTTGAGGCATGACCCTACTGTGTTCCCCTCTCTGCTGTCTTGAGAATAAAAGCTACCTTCGTATCTCCTTCAAACTATGTTTCTGTATTTTTTATTTCACTTCACTGGGCAGAGAAAGACAAGATTTTGGCCAGCAGCAATTCTAGATCTTGGCCATTGCCAATTGGGCTGCCTTGAAAACGAGGTGCACAGGCCACTGTGAATTCTGATTTTCCCTGGATCTTAGCCCATACAAGGGATTGTGGTGTCAAGTGGTTTCTGAGTGTTTAGTTGAAAAAGAACCACCTTGCTGGTTTTGATAGTTCCTGCACCATTTTACATCCCCACTGAGAGTGTAGGAGAATCCCCATTTGCCCCCATCCTCTGCAGCCCCTAACCTCTGTAGATTTTTAGACAGTGGCCACTCTGACCTGTAGGAGGGGATTTTTCATGGGAGTCTTGATTTGGGTGGATCTAATACATAGTGGCATGCTACAGTCCATTGGATTGAAAAGAGAAGGACACAACTGTGCAACTGAACTGAATACATAGTGAGCTGAAAGAACTTTTCAGGTGCTTTTCAATACTGTACAGAGTGACTACAGTTTACCTCTTGACATTGTTTTCTTCAAAAGTGGCTCTGTTTTGAATTCCTGTCCAATGATCTACACCGGGACGGGACTGGAAAGGAGGGGTCATTTATAGTCCCACAGGCCTTGTGAATATGAAGAACCAAGCAGCATTAGGTTTAAAGTTGTTTTTTGGAAGATGGTTCTAAGGAAGCAACATTGCTTCCTGCCCCACTCTGGTCCTCAGTCATTGAGATTTATGGAAAACTCTGTTAATTGATTGTCGGCTACCATGGGATGTGCCAAGGCTTGAGTCTCATTTCTCCTTCCACCCAGGGTCCCAGGACAAATCCAAGTTTGTGGACACCACACAGCATAGGGTGCTGTCATCTGTAGGTGGGGTGAACCTAAGGACGGAGACGGGAGGTAGGAATCCCAGCCTAGGGGACATAGAGTGTCCAGGGGACCTTGCCAACCTGTTCCAGCCTGGAGGCTTCACCAATTCTTGGGTGATGTAGGCTTGGTTTCTCTGCAGGAGGTTCCACCTGCATCTGGAGATTGGATGCTCATGCAGAGGGAAGGAGTCACCCCCGGTCCATTGTGGGGTCACATTTCCTGCCCCATGCTCCCAGCTCCATCTGCACGTAGACCCTCCATGCTTGGGACCAAAACCAGCTCAGGCTCCAGGGATGTGACAACAATCTGCGTCACCGTGGCCTGAGGACAGTAGAGTGAGCCTTTCTGATTCCTTTTTTGTACTTGTATTCTCTAATTTCAATTGACATATGTAGTTGAATGACAAGGTTGTGTTTTTTTTTTGTTTGTTTGTTTGTTTTGTTTTTATTTGGATCAACAGTAATTTGATTCACTTGCACGTAGATGTGTATATCTTCTCTTCCAGGTTCTTTTCTGATATAGGATGTTACAGTGTTGAATAGGATTTCTGTTTACACAATGGTTCCTGGTGGAGTCTTGTTGTATTTTAATAATATTAGCCTCCTTATGTTAGATTGAGTAAGTTCTTTACTACCTGTCCCACAGTTCTTTCTTTCTTTCTTTCTTTTTTTCTTTCTTGGGATCATTGATTATTTTCTGAGTCTGTGAGACTGTTTCTCTTTGGTAAAGATATTAATCTGTATCCTTTTTTAAATTCCAGCTACAAGTGTTATCTTATGCTAATATCCCTCCTTGTCTTCCTCACCTCATTTGCTATGATCATCTCTACTTTATTCCCAGAGGCCTCCCATAGCATTATTTCCTGCTTGTTATGGCTGAGTGATGGTTCATCGTCTATGTACCCCATCTTCTTTATTCCTTATGCACATCTTTGTTTGCAAATATTTTTTTCCCATTCTAAGGACAGTCTTTCTCTTTCATTCAGGGTTCCCTTGCTATGCAAATGCTTTTAAGGTTAATTCAGTCCTGTTTTCTTAGTTTGGGTTCATTTTTCATTATTCTGGGCACACTTGGTGGAACTGATGTTGCAGCACGTCCCCCCATATTGTCGTCAAACCGTCTGATATTTAGACCTTTATCTTCTTTGAAGTTTATATTTATGTATGACTTGAAGGATATTCTAATTTCATTCTTGTTTTCATTATTGCTGTACGTCCATGCTCTACTCCATAGTGGCTTTCTCCTATTTTCATTTTAGCAATGGAGGTGGATGGTTCCCTATTATTCATGGCATTGGGCAGATTTAACCTTTGTAGAGTGCTTGACAGTCACCATTCTCACTCGTGTGAGGTGATACCAAACACCCTTCCCTATTATTAGCAATTTTGAAATCTTTTCATGTGATATTTTAAAGTGTGAGTTAAAGGTACCTGTTAAAATTGGCTTCGTGAAGGTCTACCCAGTTATGAATACTATTTTGATGACCACGCCTAGGAGACTCCAGGAGATCAGTTGTGGTTTACTTAGAAACGCTTGGAGCTTATGAATATTAAATGCCTGTCAACACAGCTTTCTGTTGATGGGCGGGACTGTGGCCCTCCCTGTTGTTTACCTGAGACCAAACTATGGTGGAGGTAATGAAGACAATGGCGACCTCCTTCAAAAGGTCCCAGTGTCCCTGACACTGCAGGAGGCCACTGAACCTCACCTCTGCCAGAGGCCCCTGGGCACTCCCGGGCAAGTCTTGGTCGGTCTCTTGTGGGGTCACTGCTCCTTTCTCCTGGGTCCTGGTGCACACAAGGTTTTGTTTGTACCCTCCATGTGTCTGTTTCCCTAGTCCTGTGGAAGTTCTATAATCATTTCCCAATGGCCTTCAAATTCTAACTCCCCTGGGGTTCTCAGTCCATTTTCCAAATCCCCACATTGGGAAATCTGGAGGAGGGGTGGTGTGTGTACTAACCTGGAATGGATGGAGCTGGGGTTGTCTGTGTGCTGACATGGCATGGATGGAGCTGTGGTGGTCTGTGTGCTAACCTGGCATGGAAGGAGATGGGGTGGTCTGTGTGTTGACCTGACATGGATGGAGCTGGGGAGGTCTGAGTGCTGACCTGGCATTGATGAATCTGGGGTGGGTTCTGCACTGACCTGGCATGGATGAAGCTGGCATTTCCTTCTCCAAAACACACACACACAATTTCCTGTAAGCAGGAAACCATCACATGGCATTGGTTCAATGCCACACAGGAGAGGTAGACTCCATAGTTAAGAAGAACTACAGCCTTTCAATGAAGAAAGGGATCACAAAAACAGTAAATTAAACAAAACGAAATGACAGAGAAACATCCAGCACAGGAGGTCTGTTTGCTGACCTGGCATGAATGGATTTGGGCCAGGGCCAATCTATGTATGGGTTCAGTATGGCTTTGAGCAGCCAGTATGCTGATGTGCAAGCCTGTGCCCCTATCTGGCTGAAGGATAGTTGAAGGTTGTTTGGCACAACAGCTTGCTGGCTTTGGGGTGTGGCTTAGTCTTAGTGTTGAGATGGAGGCTTTTAGGAGAACACTCTCCTATTAATGTTCTGTGGGGCCAGGAGTTCCCTAGTGATCAAAAGTCCTGAAGTGGTTATCCATTAGCCAGTTCCTTCCCCAGGGGATTTTTCCCAACAAAAGATCAAAGCCAGCTCCCTTGCATTGCAGGCAGATTCTTTGCTGTCTGAGCTCCCAGAGAAGCCCTTAGAAAATGCCAGCTGGCACTGATTAAATATGACACAAATATGTGTTGAAAATGCAGAGTATAGTGGTGAATAGCAGAGCCTGATAAACATAAGTATTGATATTAGACAAGTCTTTGCTGTCAGACTATAGAAGGAATCTGTATGGTAGGATATAGGAACACAGAACAGTTTCCAACTGTGTGCTCATATGAAAGTTTCTTATGGTGATGGCAGGTCCTCAATTACCTCCTAATGACGGTGACAGGATTTTTCATTGCTTTGTGTTCTTTTTTTTTTTTTTTTAACCTTCCTTTTTCTCATCTATTTGTTGTTGTTTTTTTCTGGTTAAGTCATGTTAGACTCTTTGTGAACCTATGGACTGAGGCCCACCAGGCTCCTCTTTCCATGGGATTTCCCAGGACAAAAAAAAGAAAAGCCAGTTCGGGGAAAAAAGCACATGAGCAGAGATCTCTGAGGACACAAGGATGGGAAGGCTGGCCAGGAGGGGATGAGGGGCAGAAAACTTTGGGTTTACGCAAGGTCTGGGCAGGAAACATGGCTCCCAGGCCTGGCCGTGGACACTGCCCAACACCCATCTGCCTGCTCTCTGTCTGTTCTGCCCTGCATTTTCCAGGAGCTCTGGGGTCTAGAATGTGGTACTTGCTGAGCTCTAGNAGGATGGGAAGGCTGGCCAGGAGGGGATGAGGGGCAGAAAACTTTGGGTTTACGCAAGGTCTGGGCAGGAAACATGGCTCCCAGGCCTGGCCGTGGACACTGCCCAACACCCATCTGCCTGCTCTCTGTCTGTTCTGCCCTGCATTTTCCAGGAGCTCTGGGGTCTAGAATGTGGTACTTGCTGAGCTCTAGACCCAGCTGTCTGCTTGCAGGTGTGTGGGAGGGATGGAGTGATCTGAACAACTTATTACAACTCTGGAAAATGAGACCGGGAGGCAGGGGTTAATCTGGCTCCAAGGAGCTGAGGGCCCTACTTCAGTCCCAGAGCCAAAGGTCAGACCAGACCTGCTGAAGAAGGAGTCCAGAAGATTTACTGAAAAACCACTAAAATTGGTTATTAGAAAGCAGCACTGAAAAGACTACAGACAAAAACCAGATATGAACTAAAGTGTGAAACAAATGTGAAGTATTTTTGTCACTGGCATTTTGAAGAAAACTGGATTAAATGTGTTTTATAATCAGCACGTTTATCTCAAAACTTTCAGTTTTATTTCCACCACACAGCATCAGCAGCAAGCAATGGTTGTGATGCGCTGTAGCAGTGAGCACCTGTGAGGAGATACTCCATGTCCAAGATCAGGAATGGGGATAGTGAGGAGATACCCCAAACCCAAGGTCAGGAGTGGCAGCTGTGGGGAGATACCACATATTCAAGGTAAGGAGTGGGCTAACCATATGGACCACAGCTTGTCTAACTCAATGAGACTATCAGCCATGCCATGAAGGGCTGCCCAAGAGGGATGGGTCATGGTGGAGAGTTCTGACGAAACGTGGGCCACAGGAGAAGGGAATCAAAAGCCACTTCAGTGTTTTTGTCTTGAGAACCCCATGAACAGTATGGAAGGCAGAAAGATAGGACTCTGAAAGATGAGCTCCTCAGGTCGGTAGGTGCCCAATATGTTACTGGAGATCAGTGGAGAAATAACTCCGGAAAAAATGAAGTGACAGAGCCAAAGCAAAAACAACAGCCAGTTGGGGATGTGAGTGGTGATAAAAGCATGGTCGAATACTATAAAGAGCAATACTGCATAGGAAGCTGGAATGTTAGGTGCACGAATCAAGGCAAATTGGTTGTGGTGTAACAGGAGATGGCAAGAGTGAACGTCGACATTTTAGCCATCAGCAACTAAAATGGACTGGAAAGGATGAATTTAACTCAGGTGACCATTATATCTACTACTATGGGCAAGATTCCCTTGGAAGAAATGGAGTAGCCATCATAGTAAAAAAAAAAAAAAAAAAAGATTCCAAAATGCAGTGCTTGGATGCAATCTCAAAAATGACGGAATGATGTTTGTTTGTTTCCAAGGCAAACCATTCAAGATCGTGGTAATGAAAGTCTGTGCCCCGACCAGAAATACTGAAGAAGCTGACGCTGAATTTTTCTGTGAAGACTTCCAAGACCTTTTATAACTGACACACAAAAAATAAGTCCTTTTCATTATAGGGGACTGGAATGCAAAAGTAGGAAGTCAAAAAACATCTGGAGTAACAAGCAACTTTTGCCTTGGAGTACAGAATGAAGCAGGGCATAGGCAAATAGAGTTTTACCAAGACAACACACTGGTCATGTCAAATACCCTCTTCCAACAACCTAAGAGAAGACTCTACACATGGACATCAACAGATGATCAACACCAAAATCAAATCGATTGTATTCTTGCAGCCAAAGATGGAGAAGCTTTATACAGTCAGCGAAACAAGACTTGGAGCTGACTGTGGCTCAGATCATGAACTCATTATTGCCAAATTCAGACTTAAATTGAAGAAAGTAGGGAAAACCACTAGATCATTCTGGTATGACCTAAATTAAATGCCTTAAGATTATACAGTGGAAGTGAGAAAGAGATTTAAGGGACTAGATCTGACAGAGTGTCTGATGAACTTTGAATGGAGGTTCGTGACATTGTACAGAAGGTAATGACCAAGACCATCCCCAGGAAGAAGAAATGCAGAAAGGCAAAATGGTTGTCTGAGGAGGCCTTACAGATAGCTGTGAAAAGAAGAGAAGTGAAAAGCAAAGGGCAAAAGAAAGGTATACCCATTTGAATCCAGTGTTCCAAAGAATAGCAAGAAGAGATAAGAAAGCCTTCCTCAGTGATCAGTGCAAAGAACGAAGAATACAATAGAATGGGANTGGGGCAGCTC
Source organism: Oreotragus oreotragus (assembly GCA_006410675.1). Lineage (NCBI taxonomy): Eukaryota > Metazoa > Chordata > Mammalia > Artiodactyla > Bovidae > Oreotragus > Oreotragus oreotragus. The sequence goes on along the minus strand of SJYX01017715.1, from coordinate 22,754 downwards.
CTGTCGACCTTGCCTCGTGACCATAGCCACCTTGCAGGCACCAGCAGCAACTTAACTGAAGCCTGAGTGACACCTGCCCCTGTACCATGTAGCCAGAATATCCCATGGAAAGTGTGTCCCTGGTGCCCATGAGGAACACGCCCACCCTGCCACTTGGGGGTGGCTCGGTCTGCCTTAGCACCATGTCCAGGCTCACAGGCTGGCTGCTGGTCAGCCACTAGCTCCCTCAGTATGTGGTGTAAGACCACGGGCTCAGCAGCTGTAGCCCATGGAACTTGTGGGTCTCCTCTGTGATGGTGAAAATGACCTGCAGGCAGACCGGGTGCTGGGAGTGCTCAGAGCCTGGCCCAGTGCTGCCCTGGTCTCAGCATCCCAGGGCTGGAGTCAGTGGACAGGAGCCCCAAGCCCAGCTTGGGCACTGTCAGAGGGTCTGGGGCCGCCCTAGAGGAAGCACTCGGTTTGAGGGGCCCCTGGGCCTGGAGGTGCCCAAGGGTTAGGACACCCTGAACAGGTTAGACAAAGGGGACAGGAAACTGTAAGGGCTGGGGTGACCCTTTGTCTGCAGGTGGTGAGTCAGCATGACCTTGGGGTTGGGGGGCATGGGTGTGGAGTGATCAAGGCTGGGGACTCAGAGCAGCTGCCCATTGGGATTGTGGGGGACAGGACAACCCTGCGGAACAAAGTGCATCTCAGGGCTCCACCCATCTGGCCGTCTCACCCACATATGGGTAGAAGCTCTCCTGGCCCCTCTTCTGCCAGTAACCCCCAGTGTCAAAGGACAGCTTGTCAGTGAGTGCCTTCATCTGGCCTGGTGGCAGGAGCCCAGGGCAGCGATTTACCAGGTCTGTGCAACTGGGGAGGCTAACGGGCAGTGCAGATGGGCCCCGGCTGGTCTCCTGGGCGCTGTGTGCTCAGTGGCCTGACTCTGACTGGGGTGAGCAGGGCCTGGATGGCTGTGGAGCAGGGCAGCACCCAAGAACCGAGGCTACACTGCCTCACTGTCCTAGGGAATCCCAGAGAAGGCAGAGAAGCTCCCCATCCACCCNAACGGGCAGTGCAGATGGGCCCCGGCTGGTCTCCTGGGCGCTGTGTGCTCAGTGGCCTGACTCTGACTGGGGTGAGCAGGGCCTGGATGGCTGTGGAGCAGGGCAGCACCCAAGAACCGAGGCTACACTGCCTCACTGTCCTAGGGAATCCCAGAGAAGGCAGAGAAGCTCCCCATCCACCCACAAGCAGTTATCACATCATGTCTGAGATGAACAGATTTTCTCTATGAGTAAGTGTACTTATTTACAAACTTAAATAAAGTGGGTTGTTCTAGCCATACTACCCCGCCCTGGCAAGGGCAATGACCCATGTGTCCTGCCAATCCCTGGGAAGAATGGAAGGTGCCTACCCAGGGGGTCCCAGTGGGGTTCTGGTTGGTGGTTAGGGGGTCAGCAGAGCGATTGCAGTGTGCAGACCTGTAGGTCGACAGAGGCGCCCCAGGGCAGTAGAGAGCATCAGGACTGGGACGGGTGAAAAAGGAGTGTACCTGCAGCCCAGGGCTGGGAATTGGGGTTAGTTAAGAGGGTTTATTGTCTGAACCATCAGGGAGGGTTTGGCTTCTGGTAGAATTTCTGCTCCAGAAGTACTGGGGTTAATGTCAGTCTCCTCACAGCTGTCCCATACCTGGAACATAATCTGGCCATAGTCAGGTGCTAAACAAATATCTGTCACTGAATGGACAGTCTGAGTGTGAAGGTGCACATGAAAAGTGGTGTCAGGTGGCACACTGGGGCTTAACAAGATGAGGAGGCAGAGACAAGAGAGAGGATTACAGGGTTTCTGATTATGGACTTCCAGCTCCCCTGGGCTCAGCTCCACCCAAGCCCGTCCGTTACCCAGACAATCAGATTTTAAGGGAAAACTCACTCTGGCCTACAAGCACTTGCGTGACCTACCCTGCATCACTTAAAAGGTGGCTCTAAGCCTGTTCCCAAAACCTGAGCCTGAAGCCTCTGAAGCATTTGCCACCTGTTCTTTTGAGGTGGTGCTGAGAGGCAAAGTGTTGGATGTGGCTTTGGGGATTTCTCATTTGCAGAACTCAGCTCCACCTGAAGGGCCGCCAATGCTTCCAGCACCTCCAGTAGGGGCTAGTCGCTCAAGGCTCCTATCCTTGGATGTTCTTGGGCCTGCCCCTCTGGCTTCTCCTCCCGATCCTATGAGGGCACCTTCCCCTGCTCCTCCTCCACCACCACTTCAACCTCCTCAGTGATGTCTTCCACCAGCAGCTGGAACACTTGCCAGACTGCACCACCTCTCCCTCCTCCAAGGCCACTCCTTCCTCCACTGCATTCTCGTGGAAGAAGGCAGCCTGGTCACCTGGTGGGCCCTTTGCTGACTGTGACATCCCTGATGCCCCCAGCACGCCAGCAGGTCTCAGGGCCCCAGCACCCTGAATCCTCAAGTTCACACTGAAAAAGCACCTTGGTTTCTGTGAGCAGCAGTACCCAGGGAAGGATGATGCCGACAAAGGTGCTCAATTCAGCCTGCCTTGGTGAGAATTACCTGGGTCTCGTGTGCTATAAGCAGAGCTTCTCTGAATGAGATTAGAACACATGAATTACACAAGCCTCCAGTCTGAGCCTGTCACCTGCTACCCTCATGACACGAACTCAGGCTCTGCATCCAGGCTGCATGAGCCTAAGCTTCCCCACTGGGGAGAGGGAGGGTCCTGGCCTCTACACCAATCTGCCTTCAGGCCTCACCTCCTGACCCCCTCACAACCTCTGTGTCTTGTCACTTACCTCTCATGGCAGGACCTTGCTCCTGAGGGAAATACTGAAGGGAATTGTCTCACAGGACCTCACCAATGACCTGCTGGCTGCACAGGGGAAGACAGCATGTGGATGACCAGGCCTGAGCCTTCCCACGGGCAGCCAAGAACCCCAACAAAAATCGTCCGTTCTGAGGAGGCCCAGATAGACCCACCTCGGCAATCCTGTTACATCCTGGAGAGTTGTGGTCCAGCTGAGGACGTTCACACTGCTGGTATCCGGCCTGAGGTTGCGAGCTCCCCATCCATCCACATAGCAGCAGTGGACCAGAGAGGACGTGTATGCCCTATATCCTGAAGGAGGACAGGGGAGACAGCAAATATTCAGGTAGGCGGAGCATCTAACTCCATCTCCCACCCACCCACACCATGTTGAGAGTCAGGTCGTACCAGCGATGCCAAAGAGGTACTCCTTAATGATCTCTCTGTTCCTGAGGCACGGGTTGTCCCAAAAGAAAAATACTAGCTTGCAACGGGCCTGGGATGGCCTCATTCTGGCACCTGCCAGGACTGGGAGGATGGAAAAGCTGAAGGTGCACAAGCGTCTAGGATCTGCATCTTGCCTCCCAGACAGGCATGAACATATTCCACTTTCCTTTCCAAAGGCACATGGCGAACACAGGCAGCTGGTCATAGGATCCCCCGACCCCCACTTTCTTGCCAAGCCCCCCCACCCACCTCTCCTCAGGCTCCCTCCCTGCTCTTCAAAGCCATCATAGAGATAAGCAATCTTCATCTCAGTCGCTGACCATGATGGGCCTCTGGTGGTGGTTCATAATCTGCACAAAGTCAAGGAACCAGTCATGCCACATGCCAGGGAAGGAAAAGTCTCGTGTAACAGGGTTAGTCTTGCGCAGAGCAAGTACTCCCATTTTGAGAGTACTGGTTTCCTTTCGGGACCACTGGTACTTTAGCAGAGACAGGTCATATAGGAGTACCACGTAGGCATCGCTGGTGCTCTACATCTGGGTACTCCTGCTTGCCCAGCTGCCACACCGACATGCCCAGCCCCTGCCGCAGAATGTGAGGCACTCATTCTTTTGGGTCCCCTGTTGTCTTCGGGGCCCTTGTACGCATCTCCCAAGGGAAGATCTGTTTCTGACTTCTCTTGTTGTATGCCTGGCATTTGTGTCCTGGAAATTGGCATGTCAGTTGCCTGAAACATCAGGATCTACAGTCCCTGCAGCATGCGCTCTCTGTGCACAAGTGTCTGTGTCTGTGTGTTTAGCAAGAGTGTCCTGGGTCTCTTCCCTGCTCCCTGTCTGGCAAGGGATGATGTGGATGTACTGGAATCATCTGGCCGACTGTCGCCAGTCACTGATGACATCCATTTCCTGCCAAAATGTGTGGCTCCTAGTCAGATGTGAGCCAGACTGAACCTCCCATACTCATCTGCTCAAACACGTACATGTAGAGAGGTTCCCAGGCTTGCTGGCATTGTACCTGTGGAGATCACAGTCCCCCTGAACCCCAATCCCCTTGGCCCCCAATTCCCTTGGCCTCCTGGCATTTGTGTCCTGGAAATTGGCATGTCAGTTGCCTGAAACATCAGGATCTACAGTCCCTGCAGCATGCGCTCTCTGTGCACAAGTGTCTGTGTCTGTGTGTTTAGCAAGAGTGTCCTGGGTCTCTTCCCTGCTCCCTGTCTGGCAAGGGATGATGTGGATGTACTGGAATCATCTGGCCGACTGTCGCCAGTCACTGATGACATCCATTTCCTGCCAAAATGTGTGGCTCCTAGTCAGATGTGAGCCAGACTGAACCTCCCATACTCATCTGCTCAAACACGTACATGTAGAGAGGTTCCCAGGCTTGCTGGCATTGTACCTGTGGAGATCACAGTCCCCCTGAACCCCAATCCCCTTGGCCCCCAATTCCCTTGGCCTCCCCTCAGCTGGCAGATTCCCTCACCCTCACCATTCCTCTTGCTCCTATTCCTTCTTGTCCTGCTGAGCTGATAATGTGCCTCCCTGGATGATGGCACTTCTCTGACTGGAGGGACGATTTCTCTTCTGCTGGTCCTTCCTCTGGAGTAGATTAAGCTATGGAGTCTTTGTCATTTGAGGAGCTCAGCACCCCCTGCAGGGCCGCCAATGCCTCCATCGCCTCCAGTGGGGGCTGGTTGCTCGAGGCTCCAGTCCTTGGATATTCTTGGCCCTGCTCCTCTGGCTTCTCCTACTGCTCCTGCGAGGACAGCTTCTCCTGCTCCTCTTCCGCCACCACTTCAACCTCNCCTGCAGGGCCGCCAATGCCTCCATCGCCTCCAGTGGGGGCTGGTTGCTCGAGGCTCCAGTCCTTGGATATTCTTGGCCCTGCTCCTCTGGCTTCTCCTACTGCTCCTGCGAGGACAGCTTCTCCTGCTCCTCTTCCGCCACCACTTCAACCTCCTCAATGATGTCGTTCACTAGCAGCTGGAATATTTGACGGACTGCACCATCTCTCCCTACTCCACAGCATCTCCTTCCTCCACTGCCTCCCCGCTGAAGAAGACAGCCTCCTCGTCTGGTGGGCACCCTGCTGCCTGCGATATCCCCAATGGCCCCAGTGCAATTGCAGGTATCAGGGTCCCAACACCTTGAATCCTTGGGCTCATACCAAAGACACCCCAGGGTCTCCATGAGAAGCAGGATCCAGGGAAGGGTGATGCCTACAAAGGTAATGAATTCAGCCTGCCTCCGTGAGAATCACCTGGGTATCACATGCTGTAAATAGAACTTCTCTGAATGAGCCTAGGACACATGAAGCCCCCAAGCCTCCAGTCTGTCTGTCACCTGCTACCCGCATGACCTGAATCCAGACTCTGCATCTAGGCTGCATAAGCCTGGGCTTCCCCACCTGGGAGAGGAGAGGGTCCTGGCCTCTATTCAGATCTGCCTTCAGGCCTCATGCATGATNTTGATTTCATGGCTGCAGTCACCATCTGCACTGATTTTGGAGCCCCAAAAAATAAAGTCTGACACTGTTTCCACTATTTCCCCATCTATTTCCCATGAAGTGATGGGACCAGATGCCACGATATTTGTTTTCTGAATGTTGAGCTTGAAGCCAACTTTTTCACTCTCCACTTTCACTTTCATCAACAGGCTTTTTAATTCCTCATCACTTTCTGCCATAAGGATGGTGTCATCTGCATATCTAAGGTTATTGATATTTCTCCTGGCAATCTTGATTCCAGCTTGTGCTTCTTCCAGCCCAGCATTTCTCATGATGTACTCTGCATAGAAGTTAAATAAGCAGGGTGACAATATACAGCCTTGACATACTCCTTTTCCTATATGGAACCAATCTGTTGTTCCATGTCCAGTTCTAACTGTTGCTTCCTGACCTGCATATAGGTTTCTCAAGAGGCAGGTTAGGTGGTCTGGTATGCCCATCTCTTTCAGAATTTCCTCAGTTTATTGTGATTCACAGTCAAAGGCTTTGGCATAGTCAATAAAGCAGAAATAGATGTTTTCTAGGAACTCTCTTGCTTTTTTGATGACCCAGCGGATGTTGGCAATTTGATCTCTGGTTCCTCTGCCTTTTCTAAAACCAGCTTGAACCTCTGGAAGTTCACGGTTCACATACTGCTGAATCCTGACTTGGTAGAAAATATTAATATGTGTATTGCACAATGATGTAAGGTAACCTGGAGGCTCTGCCTGCACATAGCCTAGCCTAACCTAACTGCCCCAGGGATTGAAGGGAATCATCTCAGCGTACTCCATTCAATGGGCAACCTGGTTGGAGGGGGCTGATAAAATGTTATTCAAAATGTAGTCTTCACATCAGCAGCAGCAGCATCACCTGGGAGCTTGTTAGAAATGTCGAATCACAGCTCTATCGCAATTTACTGAATCAGAATCTGCATTATTATAAGATTCCCAGGTGATTCACGTATACATTAAACTTTGAGAGCACTGATCTAGAAAACAGTGGATAATATTACTAGACAGCTGGGAGGCAAAACAGACAATTAACATGCTTTTTACCTTTCAAGAAGTTGTGCTAAAATGGCCTGCCTGGGGTCTGAGATTTGATCTTGTAACATTTCTGGCAGCATGGAGCTCTCTCTATATATAGCAAGTATATATAGAGAGAGTATTATATATATATATATATATATTCAGTGTCCTGTGAAATGTGCAGCACAAAATGCATGGTCTACTTAAACCAAACATTCATTTGAGTATGGAAGATAAACAGGCTCGCACCTAACAGTCATCTCCTTCAAGTTTCAGGTATGCGTCCTGTATGGTAGAGGACTGTTAGGCCAAGATCACACTCTCTAGACTCTGTTGCAGCTCTTATATTATGGAAGTATGTAGGTTTCAACAAATGCTTCTGTGTAAGATTTGGAAAGCTGTTTCTCTGATAGGTACAGATGTGGAGGCAATTTTTTCTTCTGTAGCAGAGTTACCAGAGGTGTCATTGTTCAGTCATTAGTTTTGTGAACGTTAGCAAGCATGGGTGGTGCATCCATTTTGCTAGTTCAGATTGCAGGTGGTATAGTGTGATTCTGGAGCTCGCTAAGGAAGTGGCAGCTTCTTGATTCTGGTAGCTTCCAGACAGTGGCTGCAATCCCGTAGTTCTGAAGATGTCAAGCTTCTCAAAAAGGAGGAGCACAGCTCTTTTGGTGTTAGCTCTGAGGTGTGGTTTTGAGAATTGCTCCCTTAATATTCTCAATTATTCTTTTCAAGTGAGTTACTAACTGGAGTGTATTCTGTTCTCTGCAGCCTAACTTTCTTTGACTGATATAATCTGCTCAACTTGTTTTTAGGACCATGCATTTTTCATTGATTTAGCAAATATTTATTGAACGCCTTCTCTAAAACAAGTGTTGAGACATATATATATATATTATATATAAATTATATAATATATGGACTTCCCTGGTGGCTCAGAGTTTAAAGCGTCTGCCTGCAATGCGGGAGACCTGGGATTGATCCCTGGGTTGGGAAGATCCCCTGGAGAAGGAAATGGCAACCCACTCCAGTATTCTCGCCTGGAGAATCCCGTGGACGGAGGAGCCCGGTGGGCTACAGTCCACGGGGTTGCAAAAAGTTGGACACGACCGAGCAACTTCACTTTCATTTTCATATATAATATATATATTTTTTCAGATGTGTCAAACAATAGTTTTAGATCACAGAAATTATATGTTGTTTTAAAAATTATATTTCCAGCAAAGTAGGTCCATCTAAATAGAACAGAAAAATTAAAAGTTCCATTTCCAATCTAATCATCACAGATAGTTCATTTGTCCTCATTGGTATAAGGAAAAGATTATGGGAATTTAGAGACAAAAGATTAGTCTTTCTGAACTTCATCTGACAAATGGAGGCAGTAAGGACCTGTGCTAAATAAGGTTTCTGTGAGAATCAAATGATGCCAAGTATGTGAAATTGCTTTATACACAGTAAAGTGCTACACAGTGCTGGGTATTTATAATTAGTTATAATAATTTTATCCTACAAAGTTTTCAACATTGGATGCTTATGAGAGCAACTTTAAAGAAAACTTTTTTTGTTTGCCTAATTCTTAATTCAGTACAAATCCTGATTTTCATGTAAAGGTATTCTGAAAGATAAATCATAGAGTGACTACTCATTTTGGGAGAGGAATTTTCTACTTTTGAAAAATATCCACAATAGGAAACCTTTTACTAAATATGCCTCTCTCACATTTAATAAAATCGTTGCTTTACATATTTAAATAATATACATCTTGGTACATTCAGTGCACAAAATGAGCTAATTATTTAGTTGTTTGAAAAACAATTATATCTTACAAATGATCCCATTTCAAATACGGGTGAGGAGCACATCAAATTATAAATCAGTCTTTGAGACACCTGCATAGTCATAATTTGCAAAGTTCACATGCTTTATTTTATGTGTTTTTTTTTTTTTCATGAGCTATGTGAAAGAGAAGCTTGATTTAGATCAAGAAATGTCTAGTTAGTGCCTCCTACATACCAGGCAATGTTTTAGGTTTTAAAGACACAAAAATGAAAAAGACACAATCATCTTCTGTTACACTTCAGTCCAGTACTATCCAAAGCTGCAGCCAATTGTACTTGTGGCCATTGATCATTTAAGTATGGCTGGTATGACTCAGAAACTGAACTTTACATTTTATTTATTTAAATTAAATAGCCATTTGTCACTAGTGACCACTGTATTGGACAGCACAGGTCTAGGCCAAACCCAACAGCTGATCTGTGGTTCCTGAGGATGTGGTGCTGGGAGGATGATGTATGGGCAAGACTCCTTTCTTTTGTCTTAAAATAAAGGTGGCCTATTAATTTTCTGGTCTTATAGGTGGTGGTGGGGAAAGCGGTGCAATGGTTTGGAAAAATAAACAGCAACAAGAGAAACAGTTGAACAATTCTATTTAAAATCTGTTCTTTTTGATTAAAATGTCCCCTAACATGTGACTGCAGCCATGAAATTAAAAGACGCTTACTCCTTGGAAAAAAAGCTATGACAAACCTAGATGGCATATTAAAAAGCAGAAACAGCACTTTGCTGACAAAGGTCTGTATAGTCAAAGCTATGGTTTTTCCAGTAGTCATGTTTGGATGTAAGAGCTGGACATTAAAGAAGGCTGAGTGCCGAATAATTGATGCTTTTGAATTGTGGTGCTGGAGAAGACTCCTGAGAGTCCCTTGGACAGCAAGGAGATCAAACCAGTCAATTCTAAAAGAAATCAACCCTGAATATTCACTGGAAGTGCTGATGCTGAAGCTCCAATACTTTGGCTACCTGATGTAAAGAGCTGATTCACTGGAAAAGATCCTGATGCTGGGCAAGATTGACGGCAGGAGGAGAAGGGGGCAACAGAGGATGAGATGGTTGGGTGGCATCACTGACTCAATGGACATGACTTTGAGAAAATTCCAGGAGATAGTGAAGGACAGGAAAGCCTGGCGTGCTGCAGTCTATTGGGGTCACATAAGAGTTGGACACTACTTAGCGACTGAACAACGTTTAGAATGAAAGACATTGCCAGGCCAAGAAAGCTAGACAGCAACGGTCAAAAAACTGAGGACTAAAAATTCTAGTTTAGGGACATCCCTGGTGGTCCCATGCTAAGACTTCGAGCTACCATTGCAGGGTGCATGGATTCAATCCCTGGTTGGGGAGCTAAAGTCCCACATGCCACATGGTGAGGTCAAAAACAATTAAAAAAAAACAACAACCTAGTTTATGTGTTACTGTTAGCATTCCTTGTCATTTTATATTGGCCATCAAAGATCAGAAAAGGATGAGGTTATTAGTAAATTCCTTATGAAAAACTTCCTTGATGGGGTGGGGTGGGCCATATCCAAGATATTTGTTCACTCAAATTTAAAAAGAACTGAGAGCTCACATTTAACAAAAAGGTATTGCATGCTATGGATCACTGATTATTGGGGTGATCTGTGGCACTTAATACCATTTTGTTAAATGTTAACAGCTAGTGGTTAAATTTTTAAAAATTCATTCAAATTAAAGAATAATTGCTTTACCATATTGTGTGGTTTTCTGCTATATATCAACTTGAATCAGTCATAGGTATACATATGTCCACTCTCTCAAAAATATGGAATGCTTCATGAATTTGCATGTTATCCTTGCACAGGGCTATGTTGATCTTCTCTGTATGGTTCCAATTTTAGTGTATGTGCTGCCGAAGTGTGGAGAAAGCAATGGCAACCCACTCCAGTACTCTTGCCTGGAGAATCCCAGGGATGGAGAAGCCTGGTGGGCTGCCGTCCATGGGACTGAACAGAGTCTGACACGACTGAAGCGACTTAGCAGCAGCAGCAGCAGCTGCCGAAGTGATCACATGGTTAATTTTGCTTTACTTCTATTTTCATATGCAAGATGAATTTATTTTGATAAATTCTATTTATTCTAAACAGTGAACAGATGCTATGATTTTACTCTATTTATTACAAGTTATTTTAAAAGATATCTAAACACTATCAGTTCACATGAATCAGGCAGGAAGGTAAAAATAATGTCAATATTGTTGCTAAGACTAGGGGTAAGTGCCTATAACTGATAACAAGAATATGACCTGTCACTGGTCATATACCACATATCCTTCTAGGGTCAATGTATTCATTTCGCAGATTTGTCACAAATTACTGTGTGTGTGTTTTTTTTTTAAGGGACCAAACACAGTGGCAGCTCCAGCCCAAAGCAGATGTGCCGGGTGACAGCATCTGAACTAGAATACCATTGTGGTTACACTTGACTGCACAGTTAGGTAATCGTGCTTTGATGCACTTCCTGCAGGGTGCATACTCCTGGAACAGTGGTTTCTTTTCACCAAAACTAACCAAATGTGGACTGAATTAAAGGAGTTAGTTTTGGTAATAGCACCATAGTGCTCGTTCTTGGTGATCTCTTACAAGGAAAATGGTATCACAAACAGTATACTCTGGATTTGACAAACTTTCATAGGAACTATTAATAATTGAAATATCTCTGAATGGACTTTGTTTGAAGCTGGATTTCATGTTAAAGTGAAAGTCGCTCAGTTTTGTCTGACTCTTTGGAACCCCATGCACCATGCAGTCCACGGAATTCTCCAGGCCAGAATACTGGAGTGGGTAGCTGTTCTTTTCTCCAGGGGATCTTCCTGACCCAGGAATTGAACCGGGGTCCCTGCATTGCAGGCAGATTCTTTACCAGTTGAGTTACCAGAGAATCTTTTCATGTTAAATGTGCCTTATTTAAAACACATCTCTAGGGTTCCAATCCTTTGGAACTATTGTTCACAGGTAAGATGAAGGCTTTGATTGTTGCAGAAGCTAAGGCAGGAACAAAATTTTGTGTATTCGGCAAAACAGCAATTTTGGAAATTGAGTTTGGGCATAAAATCTTATCATTTGCATCTTTAGTTGTTCAAAACAACGCATCCATCAGAAAATGGTGAGACTTTATGATTTCTGGGCCTTGTCTATAGAAATTACATTTTTAAATGAATACTAAAACAGTATATTTGTAATTTCCTATGGAAGCTAATTAAATTTCCTTATACCAGTGAAAAAAGTGATAATCTATTCATGCCTTCCCAGAGTTACAGGTATAAGCCCTGTTAGAAATTAGTGAATGAATATCATAAGTGACTCTAAACTTGATCTGTATGTCTTTGGCATTAAATAACACTTAAATCATCATTCTTCTTGATGAAAAGTACTGGCTCTGGAACCAGATTCTTGGGTTCCAGTCCTGGCTTTCTAGTTTACTAATTGTGGGTCAAGGGCAAGTCTCTTAACTTCTAGACTTTCTTTAAGTGTTTCATGGCCACAGTAATAATAATGCCTCTGTTAGGGGGTTTCTGTCAGAATTTACTGACATGACCCTTGTAGTGGTTAGCACAGTATACAGCATGTTATTTAAGTGGCTGCTGTTATTACATCTATGTTAGATGTGCATTGTGGGGCTTCCCTGGTGACTCAGATGGTAAAGAATCTGCCCACAATGCTGGAGACCCAGGTTTGATCCCTGGGTCAGGAAAATCCCCTGGAGAATCAAATGGTAACCCACTCCAGTGTGTTTTTGCCCAGAGAATTTCACGGACAGAGGATCCTGGAGGGCTACAGGTCACGAGGCCACAAAGAGTTAGACACGATTGATGAGTAATGCTTTAAATGTGCCTTGTAGTCTCTCCTGGGTATGTGCCTTGTTTCCTCAACTTAACTGCAAGCTTTGAGAAGACAGAAACCAGCTCATATAGTTTTCTAGCCCCTTCATCATCCGGCAAAATATCTTACAAATTATATTATATAGGTCAGCAATAAGATTTAAAACTAAAAGGCAATTTGGGGCTAAAGGGCCTTGACTATCAGTTTCCTGAGACTGTCCATGAACCTCTCTCCCACTCTAAGATAACCCTGTAGTTCCCTGTGAGTTGTGTCAATGGGAGTTCATGGCTGCTGCCTACACCAATCACCAACAGTCAATCCAATCAAGCAATTTGTCAAAGGCCTGAGGCTGTATGCACAAAGTAGTGCAAAAGAGATTCCAGTTGAGTTAAATAACTGATTATTTGCATGAATTACAAACTGTTTCTGAGTTTTAAAGGAAATTCTGACTAACCGGGAAGTGTGTAATTTCTTTATCTCACCTAAGTTAAATTATGGAGAATATAATTTATGCTTTCCTTTTTTAGCTCTTCTCATGTTTTAGTGACAGGCTAGTTAGCATTTTCTGTATCTAAGAACTTACTGTTGCTGAACAACTCATCTGCAATAAGCTCAAAGGTCACTCACAGTGACCTTAAAAACCTAATTATTTTAAACATGCTACCTGAGTTTTACTTTTCAATCTTTTAAAAAATATTTATTTATTTGGCTGCACCAGATCTTGGTTGTAGCACATGGGATCTTCAATCTTCATTGTCACATGTGGGATCTTACAGTTATGGCATGTGGGATCTAGTTCCCTGACCAGATAGCAAATCCAGGACCTCTACATTGGGAGCGCTGAGTCTCAGTCATTGGACCACCAGGGAAATCCCTACCTCTTAAGTCATTTATTATTATTATTTTTCCCTCTTAAGTCATTTAAATTAACAGTTTGATTTAAGCTGTCCAAAGAAAGAATTACGTTTAATACTAGTATCAGCGCGGGCCGCTTGCGAGAGCCGGGCCGGCGCACTGAGCGCGGGCGATAGAAGCTACCCCACGTCCGAGGTCAGGGGCAGCAACCTGGAGTGCCAGGCTGCGACGGCGCAGGAACGGCCGAGAGGAGCTACCCTGTGTCTGAGGTCAGTGGCGGCCGGGAGGAGCTACCCCTCATCCGAGGTCAGTGGCGGCCGGGAGGAGCTACCCCGTGTCCGAGTCAGGGGCGGCCAGGAAGAGACACCCCACGTCCGAGGCCAGGGGTGGTGACCCGGAGGAGCCACCCTGAGCCCGAGGCCAGGGGTGGCAGCTGGGAGAAGCCACCCACGCCCGAGGCCACGGCCGGCGGCCGGGAGGAACAACCGAGGAGCAGGGGCTGCGCAGGCGCAGGAGGGCCTAGAGGAGCTGTCCCACGTTGACCGTCAGGAACTGCGGCGGTAAGGAGATGCCCCTTGTCCAAGGTAAGGAGCAGCCGTGAAGAGACAACCCACGCCCAAGGTAAGAGAAACCCAAGTAAGATGGTAGGTGTTGCAAGAGAGCATCAGAGGGCAGACACACTGAAACCATACTCACAGAAAACTAGTCAATCTAATCACACTAGGACCAGGACCTTGTCTAACTCAATGAAACCAAGCCATGCCTGCAGGGCAACCCAAGGCGGGCGGGTCATGGTGGAGAGGTCTGACAGAACGTGGTCCACTGGAGAAGGGAATGGCAAGCCACTTCAGTATTCTTGCCTTGAGAACCCCATGAACAGTATGAAAAGGCAAAATGATAGGATATCAAAAGAGAATCTCCCCAGGTCGTTAGGTGCCCAATATGCTACTGGAGATCAGTGGAGAAATAACTCCAGAAAGAATGAAGGGATGGAGCCAAAGCAAAAACAATACCCAGTTGTGCATGTGACTGGTGATAGAAGCAAGATCCGATGCTGTAAAGAACAATATTGCATAGGAACCTGGAATGTCAGGTCCATGAATCAAGGCAAATTGGAAGTGGTCAAACAAGAGATGGCAAGGGTGAACGTCGACATTCTAGGAATCAGCGAACTAAAATGGACTGGAATGGGTGAATTTAACTCAGATGACCATTATATCTACTACTGCGGGCAGGAATCCCTCAGAAGAAATGGAGTAGCCATCATGGTCAACAAAAGAGTCCGAAATGCAGTACTTGGATGCAATCTCAAAAACGACAGAATGATCTCTGTTCGTTTCCAAGGCAAACCATTCAATATCACAGTTATCCAAGTCTATGCCCCAACCAGTAATGCTGAAGAAGCTGAAGTTGAACGGTTTTATGAAGACCTACAAGACCTTGTAGAACTAACACCCAAAAAAGATGTCCTTTTCATTATAGGGGACTGGAATGCTAAAGTAGGAAGTCAAGAAACACCTGGAGTAACAGGCAAATTTGGCCTTGGAATGCGGAATGAAGCAGGGCAAAGACTAATAGAGTTTTGCCAAGAAAATGCACTGGTCATAGCAAACACCCTCTTCCAGCAACACAAGAGAAGACTCTACACATGGACATCACCAGATGGTCAACACCGAAATCAGATTGATTATATTCTTTGCAGCCAAAGATGGAGAAGCTCTATACAGTCAACAAAAACAAGACCAGGAGCTGACTGTGGCTCAGATCATGAACTCCTTATTTCCAAATTCAGACTTAAATTGAAGAAAGTAGGGAAAACCGCTAGACCATTCAGGTATGACCTAAATCAAATCCCTTATGATTATACAGTGGAAGTGAGAAATAGATTTAAGGGCCTAGATCTGATAGACAGAGTTCCTGATGAACTATGGAATGAGGTTCGTGACATTGTACAGGAGACAGGGATCAAGACCATCCCCATGGAAAAGAAATGCAAAAAAGCAAAATGGCTGTCTGGAGAAGCCTTACAAATAGCACTGAAAAGAAGAGAGGCGAAAAGCAAAGGAGAAAAGAAAAGATATAAGCATCTGAATGCAGAGTTCCAAAGAATAGCAAGAAGAGATAAGAAAGCCTTCTTCAGCAATCAATGCAAAGAGATAGAGGAAAACAACAGAATGGGAAAGACTAGAGATCTCTTCAAGAGAATTGGAGATACCAAGGGAACATTTCATGCAAAGATGGGCTCGATAAAGGATAGAAATGGTATGGACCTAACAGAAGCAGAAGATATTAAGAAGAGGTGGCAAGAATACACAGAAGAACTGTACAGAAAAGATCTTCACGACCCAGATAATCATGAGGATGTGATCACTAATCTAGAGCCAGACATCTTGGAATGTGAAGTCAAGTGGGCCTTAGAAAGCATCACTAAGAACAAAGCTAGTGGAGGTGATGGAATTCCAGTTGAGCTGTTTCAAATCCTGGAAGATGATGCTGTGAAAGTGCTGCACTCAATATGCCAGCAAATTTGGAAAACTCAGCAGTGGCCACAGGACTGGAAAAGGTCAGTTTTCATTCCAATTCCAAAGAAAGGCAATGCCAAAGAATGCTCAAACTACCGCACAATTGCACTCATCTCACACGCTAGTAAAGTAATGCTCAAAATTCTCCAAGCCAGGCTTCAGCAATATGTGAACCGTGAACTCCCTGATGTTCAAGCTGGTTTTAGAACAGGCAGAGGAACCAGAGATCAAATTGCCAACATCCGCTGGATCATGGAAAAAGCAAGAGAGTTCCAGAAAAACATCTATTTCTGCTTTATTGACTATGCCAAAGCCTTTGACTGTGTGGATCACAATAAACTGTGGAAAATTCTGAAAGAGATGGGAATACCAGACCACCTAACCTGCCTCTTGAGAAATCTGTATGCAGGTCAGGAAGCAACAGTTAGAACTGGACATGGAACAACAGACTGGTTCCAAATAGGAAAAGGAGTACGTCAAGGCTGTATATTGTCTCCCTGCTTATTTAACTTATATGCAGAGTACATCATGAGAAACGCTGGACTGGAAGAAACACAAGCTGGAATCAAGATTGCCGGGAGAAATATCAATAACCTCAGATATGCTGATGACACCACCCTTATGGCAGAAAGTGAGGAGGAGCTAAAAAGCCTCTTGATGAAAGTGAAGGAGGAGAGCGAAAAAGTTGGCTTAAAGCTCAACATTCAGAAAACGAAGATCATGGCATCCGGTCCCATCACTTCATGGGAAATAGATGGGGAAACAGTGGAAACAGTGTCAGACTTTATTTTTTTGGGCTCCAAAATCACTGCAGATGGTGACTGCAGCCATGAAATTAAAAGACGCTTACTCCTTGGAAGAAAAGTTATGACCAACCTGGATAGTATATTCAAAAGCAGAGACATTACTTTGCCGACTAAGGTCCGCCTAGTCAAGGCTATGGTTTTTCCTGTGGTCATGTATGGATGTGAAAGTTGGACTGTGAAGAAAGCTGAGCGCCGAAGAATCGATGCTTTTGAACTGTGGTGTTGGAGAAGACTCTTGAGAGTCCCTTGGACTGCAAGGAGATCCAACCAGTCCATTCTGAAGGAGATCAACCCTGGGATTTCTTTGGAAGGAATGATGCTAAAGCTGAAACTCCAGTACTTTGGCCACCTCATGCGAAGAGTTGACTCATTGGAAAAGACTCTGATGCTGGGAGGGATTGGGGGCAGGAGGAGAAGGGGAAGACCGAGGATGAGATGGCTGGATGGCATCACGGACTCGATGGACATGAGTCTGAGTGAACTCCGGGAGATGGTGATGGATAGGGAGGCCTGGCGTGCTGCGATTCATGGGGTCGCAAAGAGTCGGACACGACTGAGCGACTGAACTGAACTGATTGACTCTAACCTACTATAAGTTAAGTAAACCCTGAGTATAATAGCAACGTTCAGCAAGGCTGGGTTTCCTTACCAACTGAGGGGTGTGTGAGCTGCATTTTAACCTGGTATAATCCATAGGTGGACTTCCCGGTGGCTCAGATGGTAAAACGTCTACCTACAATGCAGATCTACTATAAGTTAAGTAAACCCTGAGTATAATAGCAACGTTCAGCAAGGCTGGGTTTCCTTACCAACTGAGGGGTGTGTGAGCTGCATTTTAACCTGGTATAATCCATAGGTGGACTTCCCGGTGGCTCAGATGGTAAAACGTCTACCTACAATGCAGAAGACCCAGGTTCAATCCCTGAGTCGGGAAGATCTCCTGGAGAAGGAAATGGCAACCCACTCCAGTATTCTTGCCTGGAAAATCTCATGGATGGAGGAACCTGGTAGGTTATATAGTCAATGGGGTTGCATCACAGAAAACTAACCAATCTAATCACATGGACCACAGCCTTGTCTACCTCAGTGAAACTATGAGCCATGCCATGTAGGGCCACCCAAGATGGATGGGTCGTGGTGGAGAGTTCTGACAAAATGTGGTTCACTGGAGAAGGGAATGGCAAACCACTTCAGTATTCCTGCCTTGAGAACCCCATGAACAGTATGAAAAGGCACAAAGATAGGACACTGAAAGATGAACTCCCCAGGTCGGTAGATGCCCAGTATGCTACTGGAGATCAGTGGAGAAATAACTCCAGAAAGAATGAAGACATGGAGCCAAAGCAAGAACAACACCCAGTTGTGGATGTGACTAAAGAGCAATATTGCATAGGAACTTGGAATGTTAGGTCCATGAATCAAGGCAAATTGAAAGTGATCAAACAGAAGATGGCAAGAGTGAATGTTGATATTTTAGGAATCGGCAAACTAAAATGGACTGAAATGGGTGAATGTAACTCAGATGACCATTATATCTACTAATGTGGGCAAGAAATGGAGTAGCCATCATAGTCAACAAAAGAGTCTGAAATGCAGTACTTGGATGTAATCGCAAAAGTGACAGAATGACCTCTGTTTATCTCCAAGGCAAACCATTCAATATCACAGTAAAAGTCTATGCCCCGACCAGTAACGCTGAAGAAGCTGAAGTTGAACGGTTCTATTGGTGGCTGCCGTCTATGGGGTTGCACAGAGTCGGACACGACTGAAGTGATTTAGCAGCAGCAGCAGCATGAAGACCTACGAGATCTTCTAGAACTAACACCCCAAAAGAGGTCCTTTCCATTATAGGGGACTGGAATGCAGAAGTAGGAAGTCAAGAAACACCTGGAGTAACAGGCAAATTTGGCCTTGGAGTACGGAATGAAGCAGGGCAAAGGCTCATAGAAATCTGCCAAGAGAATGCACTGGTCATAGCAAACATCCTCTTCCAACTATACAAGAGAAGACTCTACATATGGACATCACCAGATGGTCAACACCGAAATCAGATTAATTATATTCTTTGCCACCAAAGATGGAGAAGCTCTATACAGTCAGCAAAAGCAAGACTGGGAGCTGACTGTGGCTCAGATCATGAACTCATTATTGCCAAATTCAAACTTAAATTGGAAGAAAGTAGGGAAAACCACTAGACCATTCAGGTATGACCTAAATCAAATCCCTTACGATTATACAGTGCAAGTGAGAAATAGATTTAAGGGACTAGATCTGATAGAGTGCCTGATGAACTATGGATGGAGGTTCCTGACATTGTATAGGAGACAGGGAGCAAGACCATCCCCAAGAAAAAGACACGCAAAAAAGCAAAATGGCTGTCTGAGGAGGCTTTACAAATAGCTGTGAAAAGAAGAGAAGCCCAAAGCAAAGGAGAAAAGGAAAGATATATTCATTTGAATGCAGAGTTCCAGAGAATAGCAAGGAGAGATAAGAAACCCTTCCTCAGCGATCATTGCAAAGAAATAGAGGAAAACAGTAGAATAGGGAAGACTAGAGATCTCTTCAAGAAAATCAGAGATACCAAGGGAACATTTATTTCATGCAAAGATGGGCTCGATAAAGGACATAAATGGTATGGACCTAACAGAAGCAGAAGATATTAAGAAGAGGTGGCAAGAATACACAGAAGAATTGTACAGAAAAGATCTTCATGACCCAGATAATCACCATGGTGTGATCACTCATCTAGGGCCAGACATCCTGGAATGTGAAGTCAAGTGGGCCTTAGGAAGCATCACTACAAACAAAGCTAGACAAGGTGATGGAATTCAAATTGAGCTATTTCAAATCCTAAAAGATGATGTTGTGAAAATGCCACACTCAATATGCCAGAAAATTTGGAAAACTCAGAAGTGGCCACAGGACTGGAAAAAGTCCAATCCCTATGAAAGGCAACGCCAAAGAATGCTCAAACTACCGCACAATTGCACTCATCTCACACACTAGCAAAGTAATGCTCAAAACTCTCCAAGCCAGGCTTCAACAATACGTGAACCGTGAACTCCCTGATGTTCAAGCTGGTTTTAGAAAAGGCAGAGGAACCAGAGATCAAATTGCCAACATTTGCTGGATCATTAAAAAAGCAAGAGCGTTCCAGAAATATATCTATTTCTGCTTTATTGACTAGGCCAAAGCCTTTGATTGTGTGGATCACAATAAACTGTGTAAAATTCTGAAAGAGATGGGAATACCAGACCACCTGACCTGCCTCCTGAGAAATCTGTATGCAGGCCAGGAAGCAACAGTTAGAACTGGACATGGAACAGACTGGTTCCAAATAGGAAAAGGAGTATATCAAGGCTGTATATTGTCACCGTGCTTATTTAACTTATATGCAGAGTACATCACGATAAACACTGGGCTGGATGAAGCACAAGCTGGAATCAAGATTGCCGGGAGAAATATCAATAACCTCAGATATGCAGCAGAGAAGGCAATGGCACCCTATTCAAGTACTCTTGCCTGGAAAATCCCATGGATAGCGGAGCTTGGTAGGCTGCATGGGGTTGCTAAGAGTCAGACATGGCTGATCGACTTCACTTTCACTTTTCACTTTCATGCATTGGAGAAGGAAATGGCAACCCACTCCAGTGTTCTTGCTTAGAGAATCCAAGGGACAGGGGAGCCTGGTTGGCTTCCCTCTATGGGGTCGCACAGTTAGAAAGTTAAGTCTCTCAGTCGTGTCCAACTCTTTGTGACCCTGTGGACTGTAGCCCACCAGGCTCCTCCGTCCATGGGATTCTCCAGGCAAGAATGCTGGAGTGGTTTGCCATTTGCCATTTCCCTTTCCCATTTCCTTCTCCAGGGGATCTTTCTGACCCCGGGGTTCGAACCCAGGTCTCCCGCATTAGAGGCAGATGCTTTAACCTCTGAGCCACCAGGGAAGCACACCATGGGGTCACACAGAGTCAGACACAACTGAAGCGACTTAGCAGCAGCAGCAGCAGATATGCACATGACACCACCCTTAGGGCAGAAAGTGAAGAAGAATTAAAGAGCCTCTTGATGAAAGTGAAAGAGGAGAGTGAAGAAGCTGGCTTAAAACTCAACATTTAGAAAACAAAGATCATAGCATCCAGTCCTATAATTTCATGGCAAATAGATGGAGGAACAGTAGGCTCCAAAATCACCAGAGATGGTGACTGCAGCCATGAAATAAAAAGACACTTACTCCTTGGAAGAAAAGTTACAACCAACCTAGCAGAGACATCCAAGTTATGACCAAGGAGAGACATTACTTTGCCAACAAAGGTCCTTCTAGTTAAGGCTATGGTTTTCCCAGTAGTCACGTATGGATGTGAGAATTGGACTGTAAAGAAAGCTGAGCAGCAAAGAATTGATGCTTTTGAACCGTGGTGTTGGAAAATACTCTTGAGAGTCCCTTGAACTGCAAGGAGATCCAACCAGTCCATCCTAAAGGAAATCAGTCCTGAATACTCATTGGAAGGACTGATGTTGAAGCCAAAACTCCAATACTTTGGCCACCTCATTCGAAGAGCTGACTACTTTGAAAAGACCCTGATGCTGGAAAAGATTGAAGGCAGGAGGAGAAGGGGACAACAGAGGATGAGATCTTTGGATGGCATCACTGATCTAATGGACATGAGTTTGAGTAAACTCCGGGAAATGGTGATGGACAGGGAGGCCTGGCGTGCTGCAGTCTGTGAGGTCGCAGAGTCAGACACGACTGAGCGACTGAAGTCAACTGAATCCATAGGCTGGATGTAGGCTTTGAGAACTTAAATATGTTCACTATCACACAAGATATTTGGAAAGTTTGTACAAGGCCATTGGGCTCTGCTCATTGTTCTCAGTGCTTTGTCAACGTTTCTTCATCTGAGATTCCTCTTTGGTACATCAATTTTCATTTTATTGTGGTAATTTTAAAAAATAAATTCTAATTGTTTTTTGGTTTATCAGTGTACACCTGCAGGCACACACGAATTTGAGTCTAGCTGTACTGTGTTGTGAAAAAACTTGCAATTGGATCCTAAAATGACAGCAGTGTAAATTATAAAGTACAAAACACTGTAGGTGAAAGCACTGTCAGCAATAAATAAAAATGGCTTTCTTTGGGAGGAAATATCTGGAAAGAGAGAGCATAGGCTGGGGGAGGAAATGATCCACATCATTAGGAAAGGAAGAGCCATATTTAGGAAAGCATCTGAGGGACAAGGACATTTGAAACAAGTGAATTTTGGTCTTAGGCACTCCTCCAAGGGTTCAAGTCACAGAGGCAGTTAGGTTGCCTGAGCTTTGCCATTTCCTCTCCTGAAAGACACTGGACTTTTTTATTTCCCAAAGCCCGCTCATTCCGTTTTGCTGAGAGCATAACTTGTGTGCAGGGGCCTGTTCAGGAACTGGCTTTGCAGATGAAAAGAGCCCAGTTCCTGTCTCCAAGCGCTTCTCGGCCTTAAAACAGAACATCCTAATAGGTAGGTATAAAGGGCCCTATTACAAGATGAGAAGAAGCTTGCGGAGGCCTCAGGTTTCTACAGAGGAAATGGTGGTCCAAAAGGCAGGCACTTTTGATAGGCTTTCTTATCTCCCAGAAAGAGTAAATGATCACGTGAAATATGAAACAAATAGATCGCCCAGAAAGGAAAGGATTGGGATGAAACTTCATATGCAGGTTTGAAATAAGTCCTCAGTATCTTCAGGAAAGAAGGGTCTAGAAGACCCAGGAATGCTAACTGATCAAACGGACAGTCTCCCCAGTGGAGGTCTTCCTCAGACTCGCACCTCAGGAAATGTTGACTGTTCTGGAATATCTACTTAGGGAAAGGGAGAGAGTCCACCCACTTGCATCAGATTTGAACATAATGTGGGGAGAAGGCTACTTTCACGAAGCTCTTTTCTCTCTTCACCCCCTGTAGTTTCAGGGCTGTGTGAGGTGTATCGGCAGGAATGTTCTCCTTTGAAGAGAAGTAATAAAAGCATTTAAATTAGCGGGAAGGTGGTTAACACCCGCAGCTCTGGCCCCACAGCACGCCTCCTCGTCCGCTCGAGTTCACTCCGCACCTCCCCTAGGGTTGGCGCAATAGCGCTAACGGCCACGGAGTAGCAACGGT
>SJYX01017713.1:19439-51011 GCA_006410675.1 Oreotragus oreotragus | reverse complement strand
AAGAGGAACTAAAAAGCCTCTTGATGAAAGTGAAAGAGGAGAGTGAAAAATTTGGCTTACAGCTCAACATTCAGAAAACTAAGATCATGGCATCTGGTCCCATCACTTCATGGGAAATAGATGGGGAAATAGTGGCTGACTTTATTTTTTTGGGCTCTAAAATCACTGCAGATGGTGATTGCAGCCATGAAATTAAAAGACACTTACTCCTTAGAAGGAAAGTCATGACCAACATAGATAGTATATTGAAAATCAAAAATATTACTTTGCCAACAAAGGTCCATCTATCAAAGCTATGGTTTTTCCAGTGGTCATGTATGGATGTGAGAGTTGGACTGTGAAGAAAGCTGAGCACTGAAGAATTGATGCTTTTGAACTGTGGTGTTGGAGAAGACTCTTGAGAGTCCCTTGGACTGCCAGGAGATCCAACCAGTCCATCCCAAAGGAGATCAGTCCTGGGTGTTCATTGGAAGGACTGATGCTGAAGCTGAAACTCCAATACTTTGGCCACCTCATGCAAAGAGTTGACTCACTGAAAAAGACCCTGATGCTGGGAAGGATTGGGGGCAGGAGAAGGGAATGACACTGGATGAGATGGTTGGATGGCATCACCGACTCGATGGACATGAGTTTGAGTGAACTCCAGGAGTGGACAGGGTAATGGACAGGGAGGCCTGGCGTGCTGTGATACAGGGGGTCACAAAGGGTCAGACATGACTGAGTGACTGAACTGAACTGAACTGAATCATCTGATATATACTGAATAATGTTTATGCTCTAGGCATTGTTCTAGACCTTGGGGAAAGCAAAGATGGTAAAAACATAGTCTTTTGTTATCTGATCCCTGAGTACCTCTCCTTCCGTGGCTTGTCCACTGTTCCCCTACAAATCTCTTCAGTGAAACCAAGCAATTCAACTGTACAGACTCACTCAGCTGTTCTAAATCTCAGATATTTTGTAAATAATTTCTTCTCTGAAGAATATTCTTCTTGCCTCTTCTGCCTGGCAAATATATTTTTAGTCAAGTGCCAGGGTCTCTGACTCATCCAATATTAGTTATCATCATTGTTTTATCTCCTCTTGCCTAGTACACCTATTATAATGTCCACTATTTGCTCTTTTGTTGGACTTTGCTTAGACTCTCTCTGCCTTGAGAACAAAGACAGTTCTATCCTCATGTCTGAATCCTCAGCTTCTTATCCAGTACCTAACATTCAATGCATGCTGAGTAAATGTTGGCTGAAAGAATTAATGGATATGTTATACCTAAAATAAATGCTGTAAAAGTTAATAAAAGAAAAGGTTCACAGTTGGATGGAGCCTGTGGTATGCTGGTAAATGTTTAACAACAGCCTCCCCAGGAAGCCAGAGTATCATAGATTTACAGCGTTTGCACATCTTCATGGTGTAAATCTCTCACTATGCCTGATTCTAATCTTTGTCCCCATACATGGATTTGGGAAGCAGTACACACCATTATATAGTATTTCTACCATTCTCATATAATATTCATTAATAAAACTCAGAGTACAGATTACAGTAAAATAATTTAATGATTTTTCAGCATCTATTATTTTGGTTTTGAATCTGTCTTAAAAAATAACTGTATAAACTCACAATTTACTAAGACATGACCATGTGTAACAGCTGGCTTTTAAAATTACTCAAAAAGTTACTGTTGATTCCTGCAAGTTGGCATGAGTCAGTGTTGGCACACCACTGAATGAGGTATCAAAGGTAGAATAGTAAGAACATTTTTCAGAGAAAGTAGCACTTATTATGGAGCAATTATTTCAATAAGACAGTTAAGTTGGATGGAGAATATGTGATCCACAAGGATGCTGATTTTTCTATATTCAATTCACTGGTTTATTCTGGAACCAAGACAAGTACTAGATATATACTCAGTGCTCATAAAATATTTCTTAAGTGAACGAATGTTTAATACATAGTACATTTTACAGACCCCTTAACTACAACACTAAGACAAATTATAGAAACCTCTATGGATAAAGGGCAGCTAATTGAATCCCACTCACACACTGTTCATGTGTTACTTGCATTTAAAAATGAATAGTGATGAGAATCACGCCCAAGCAGGGGCCACAGTCATCAGAAAGTGATGGCCTATGTTTAAACATGGTAGTATAAAATAGACCAGAAAAGCTAGTATCACTGAATACATCTGTAAGCTGCCCAATCACTGACCCAAACCATGTGCATTGGGATTTCTTGTTCTACAAGAAAAAGAATGCATTGTTTAAGCTATGCAAAGTTGAATGTTTTGTTACTTGCAGCCAATATCTAATGTATCTAGCACAATTCAGTTGAGAAGTGGTTCCTGGGCAGCTGTGGAGGAGGAAAAGGTAATAATCAGACTAGAGCTGGTCTGCAACCCAGAGCAAAATGCTGGGACTTCTGAGCAAAATACAAACTTCTCTTTCTTCTGGTTTAGGTACGCTTTATCATGCATGAGATGGTAGCTTATGCAGTACACATGAGGAGCTGGAGTACAAGACACATAAATAAGCTGCCTACAATAATGGAAGAATGTCATTGCAGATATTTGACATTCCCTGCACAGTCTGGGAAGCTGATAAAATCATAATCGTCAAAGAGACATGCCGTATTGCCAATCCAGAGCCGCTTCTAATGCATACAGGCTGGCACATACGTCTCACTGTTCAGCACGAGCAACAGAAGGAATTAACAAAAAGAAAAGAGCAATTTCCCCACCGTAAATTGGAAAGTCTGCCAACCAGCTAAGTGATCTGCCATCAATCAGTGTTAAATTCTCCTTAGCAGCAGAAAATTCAAGGGCTAACTAGTACTGAGAGATTTCACACAGTGACTAATGGTATATGACAAACACATTTAAAATCTGCATAGGCCAGTGCCAGTTTAAAATGTAACATGAATAATAAATAATTTTAAAGAAATCTTAGCATGCAAAATAAGATGTAATCTCTTCAGACATAAATTACACAGAGAATATAACAGTTCTAGAAAGGCATTTGCAAACTGACCAAAACAAAGTCAAAAGTGCAATTCACTCAGAAAACAACTGTAGTTGATGTTTTTGCACACAGATTTTCAAAGCACTGGGCAGATAAGTGATAAAACGGTGGTCACTGGGGTATAACCAGCAAAAATCACAGGTCTCTAATCAATTATAAATGGCAGTCAGTGAGAATTCTAGACAGATATAAATGCAATAAGACAGGCTTTCTGTTTTCTAAGAAACACAATTCTTTGCGAGAAAAATAAGAAAATGCTTTCCTTGTTTTAAACCAAGCTGAGCTATAAACCTAAGCATAGCTGGAAGGTGGGCACTGAAGGATTTAAACATAAAATTCTCTTTAGTTTATGGGACTTTGGTATTTGGGAAGCAAGCAAAATAGCACTGGATTTGGAAACCTCAATTGGAGACATGATTCCCAATTTTACCACATCTCAGTTTCCTCAATGATTTCATGTAAAATAACATGACTAATCTCACAAGACAGTTGTGATGGGCAAATAATGAAGCCTGTAGAAAATGTATTACAAACAGTAAAGGCTGTCTCTTATACACATCTAGATGTGTATAAGAGACAGACATAGATGACACCACCCTTATTGCAGAAAGTGAAGAAGAACTAAAGAGCCTCTTGATGAAAGTGAAAGAGGAGAGTAAAAAAGTTGGCTTAAAGCTCAACATTCAGAAAACAAAGATCATGGCATCCGGTCCCATCACTTCATGGCAAATATATGGGTTAACAGTGGAAACAGTGTCAGACTTTATTTTGGGGGGTTCCAAGATCACTGCAGATGGTGATTGCAGCCATGAAATTAAAAGATGCTTACTCATTGGAAGGAAAGTTATGACCAACCTAGACAGCATATTCAAAAGCAGAGACATTACTTTGCCAACAAAGATCCATCTAGTAAAAGCTATGGTTTTTCCAGTAGTCAAGTATGGATGTGAGAGTTGGAGTGTGAAGAAAGCTGAGCGCTGAAGAATTGATGCTTTTGAACTGTGGTGTTGGAGAAGACACTTGAGAGTCCCTTGGACTGCAAGGAGATCCAACTAGTCCATCCTAAAGGAGATCAGTCCTGGGTGTTCTTTGGAAGGACTGATGTTGAAGCTGAAACTCCACTACTTTGGCCACCTGATGTGAAGAGCTGACTCATTTGAAACAACCTTGGTGCTAAGAAAACTTGAAAGCAGGAGGATAAGGGGATGACAGAGGATGAGACGACTGGATGGCATCACTGACTCAATGGACATGATTTTGGGTAAACTCCGGGAGCTGGTGATGGACAGGGAGTCCTGGTGTGCTGTGGTTCATGGGGTTGCAAAGAGTTGGACACAACTGAGCGACTGAACTGAACTGAGCTGAATTTGGGGGGGGGCGGTTCTAAGCTCCTTAGAGAAGGCAGTGGCACCCCACTCCAGTGTTCTTGCCTGGAAAATCCCATGGACGGAGAAGCCTGGTGGGCTGCAGTCCATGAGGTCGCTAAGAGTCGGACACGACTGAGCGACTTCACTTTCACTTTTCACTTTCATGCATTGGAGGAGGAAATGGCAACTCACTCCAGTGTTCTTGCCTGGAGAACTCCAGGGACGGGGGAGCCTGGTGGGCTGCCATCTATGGGGTCACACAGAGTCGGACACGACTGGAGCGACTTAGCAGCAGCAGCAGCAGCAGCAGCATGGTTCTGTTTATCTTCTAATCGTGTTTTAATACCCAAAGGTATTAAATACCCAAATACCCAATCTGGTTCCTGATTGGATCCTAATTGATACAATTGCCAGCATAAGGATTAAAATGAGCAAAGTATAATACGTTTTCAGCCCTGACTTACTGTTCCTTCTTGCGTAGTTTAATATATATTTTCATGTATTAGTTACATACTTATTTTCAGATACAATGATGATAGCTCTCTGTTTTCAAATTTCACAGAGTGAGAAAATGAAATGAAATAAAAGTTTTATTTTGACAACAAATGTAATAATTATCTTACCCTGTCCCCAAGACCTGTAGGTAAGGAACATTTACTCCTAGATCTGGCCAAAGACTGATACCATGTCCTTCATTAAATAGATTATGTTACAAAAAGCTCATGCAGCTCAATGTGTATATATTTACATAACAAGAAACAAATAACCCAATAAAAAAATAGGTGAAAGATCTAAATGGAAATTTCTCCAAAGAAGACATACAGATGGCCAAAAAGCACATGAAAAGATGCTCAACATCACTAATAGAGAAATGCAAATCAAAACTACAGTGAAATATCACCTCACACCAGTCAGAATGGCCGTTATCAGAAAATCTACAAACAACAAATCCTGGATAGAGTGTGGAGAAAAGGGAATCCTCTTGCACTGTTGGTGGGAATGTAAATAGATACTGCCACTATGGAGAACAATATGGAGGTTCCCTAAAAAACTAAAAATAGAACTACCACATGTCCCAGCAATCCCATTACTGGGCATAAATCCTGGGAAAACCATAATTCAGAGAGACACGTGAACCCCAATATTGCAGCACTATTTACAACAGCCAGAGCATGGAAGCACCTAAATGTCTATCAGCCGAGGAATGGATTAAGAAGATGTGGTATGGATATACAATGGAATACAAATCGGCAATAAAAAAAGGAACAAAATGACGCTATTTTCAGTAACGTGGGTGGAGCCAGAGATTGTCATACTGAGTGAAGTTAAGTTAGACATAGAAAAACAAATATCATATGATATTGCTTATATCCTGAATCTAAAAATTAAAAAAAAAAAGAGTACAAATGAACTTACAAAACAAGAGTAGAGTCAGGTATGTAGAAAACAAATTTATGATTACAAGGGGATTGGGTGAGGATAAATTGAGAGATTGGGACTGACCTATACACACTACTATATTTAAAATAGATTAACTAATAATAACCTGCTGTACAGCACAGGGAACTCAACTCAGAACTCTGTAATGGTCTATATGGAAAAGAATCTTTTAAAAAAGAGAGGATATATGTATATGTATAACTGATTGATTCTGCTATACACTTGAAACTAACACAGTATTGCAACTCAGCTATACGCCAATAAATTAGATTCTTTAAATTAGATTATACACTTGCTCCTTGAAAGCTATGGCAAACCTAGACAACATATTAAAAAGCAGAGACATTACTTTGTCAATAAAATCTGCCTAGTCAAAGCTATGGTTTTTCCAGTAGTTATCTATGGATGTGAGAGTTGGACCATAAAGAAAGCTGAGCACCAAAGAATTGATGCTTTTGAACTGTGGTGTTGGAGAAGACTCTTGAAGTCCCCTGGATAGCAAGGAGATCCAACTAGTCCATCCTAAAGGATATTAGCCCTGAATATTCTTTGAAAAGACTGATGCTGAAGCTGAAGCTCCAATACTTTGGCCACATGATGTGAAGAACTGACTCCTTGGAAAAGACCCTGATGCTGGGAAGGACTGAAGACAGGAGAAGGGGATGACAGAGGATGAGATGACTGGATGTCACCACTGACTCAATGGACATGAATTTGAGCAAGCTCCAGGGATTGGAGATGGACAGGGAAGCATGGTGTGTTGCAGTCCAAGGGACTACAAGGAGTCGGACATGACTGGGTGACCGAACTGAACTGAACTGATATGTTATTTTATATTAACTAGATTATATATTTCACTTAATAAAAATCATGCTCAGTCATGTCTAACCCTTCATGACCCCATGGACTGTAGCTCACCAGGCTCCTCTGTCCATAGAATTTTCCAGACAAGAATACTGGGGTGGGGTTGCCATTTTCTACTCCAGGGGACCTTCCCGACACAGGGATCAAACCCACATCTCTTGCATCTTCTGCACTGGCAGGTGGATTCTTTACCGCTGTGTCACCTGAGAAGCCCAATTAATAAAGAGCCCACCACTAATAAAAATTACCTTTTTGGGGCCATGCCACTTGGCTTGCAGGATCTGAGTTCCCCAACCAGGGCTTGAACTTAGGCCATGGCAGTGAGAGCCTGGAATCATAACCACTACACCACCAAGGAACCCTCAGAAATTTCTTTTCTCACACAAAATTTGAAATGAAATTAATATAAATTATGTGACTTTTAACAGGATGTGTTTTATAAAATGGTATTCTGTAGTCTGTACCAGCGATGCATTTGCTAAAGTGTAACTTAAAATTATGAACTTCTCTTCTGAGATGGGAAAAAGATATGGAGAATCTTAAAACAGAGGTACACTGATAAATTATTATAAGATGTGCCTTTTGAAATATGATTTAAAGTTTGGATGAAAAATAAATGGAGACCAATCTTATAATCTTGATTCTCTCAGATCTAGACTTCCATGAACTCATGGAGAAAAACATTCCTCACTACTATGTCTTAGGACTGCATTTTTTCAAAGGAGGGCCTATGAATCCCCACTACACAAAATATCAGAGGTGTTCCACTAATATTAATGGCAAGAAGGAAGAAAGCTATTAAAGGAAGGAATGAGGAAAAGAGAGAGATGTCCATGGTCAAAAAAACGGGAGATAGTGGGTTAAGCAACTGTGAACTGGTTTCATGCCTGAACAACTTCTCAGAACTTCATAACACCATGAAAATTTAAGAAAAAGGCTAGAGGTTGGAGTGATTGAGCTTGGAACATTCTTTTCAGTTGCTTTTTACAACATTACAGTTCCAGAGTAAACAGGCTGGGAAAAGCTATTTTAGGAGATTAGCAAGGTGAATGAATACTTCTCAAATGTGAAGAAAACCAAACTTCAGCAAATAACAGAGCCTCGATGTCTTTGCCAACATCCTTGTAGAAGCTCTTTCTCTGGCTAAAGTGGGTATGTATCAGAGCCTTGGGATTACTGGAGTGATGGGGGCCCAAGGTGTGGCTAAATTCATGTGCAAAAACAGGAAAGAGGTTAATAAAGACACAGCATTGATGACCTAGGTAGAATCACACAAAATCAGTTCTTTTAAAGGACTTGTGAGATGAACATTTTTGAGCTTTATTAATTATGTCCCTTCCTTGTTGCATATTTAGTAAAGAAGAACAAAATCCAAAATCTGCCAAGATACCTCTATAAGTTGTTTGGGGCCAATGACCCTGACACAGCCAGTGCCCAGAGGGACCGGCTGGAGCTACTGAGGTTCTATAATTGATTTTGTTGTGCCCCTTGACCCCTTGGTTGTCAGGCATTAATAAATAAGAGAAAATCTATTGTCACTTTACTTTCAGTGAAAAAGAATATGTGGGCACCAGCAGCTGTACAATTATATCAAAAATAATTAGTTTGGAATAAATAAAAGAAATAGCAAATCCTGTACTGGTAGTTCATATGGACCCTTAAATCAGACAGACCAAACTTCATTTCCTTATCCATGAAGCCAAGATAATGAAATCATTCTTACAGCATTAGTGAGAGAATTTCATTGTAAAGCACATGGCACATTATAGGAGTTCAATCCCTGTATTAGAGATTAGATTTGCTATTTATATTATTAATATTCAAAGTGAAGAAAGTGAAAGTGTTAGTCACACAGTTGTGTCCAACTCTTTGTGACCACATGGACTTTGAGCCCACCAGGCTCCCCTGTCCATGGGATTCTCTAGGCAAGAGTACTGGAGTGGGTTGCCATTCCCCTCTCCAGGAAATGTTCCTGACCCAGGGTTTGAACCCAGGTCTGCTGCACTGCAGGCAAATTCTTTACCATCTGAGCCACCAGGTGAGCCCACCCAACAAATAAGTGCTTAACATACAGTAGCTACAAAGATTAAAATCTGAATTAATGATAATAGAGTTTATCTGGAGTTTATTCTGTCACTATGAAAACAGTTGCTGAGTTGCAAGCAATAATGGACACAGGAGGGAAATTCAAATTTGAAGCCTTAGGTTGTTTTAAAGCATTTAGCAACATTTGCATAAAAACAAGATGCATGCCAGTTACACTAATTCTTGTTGATTCAGGCAAGCCTTCTGGCAGAAAGTACTTGGCAAACATGACTATTAGTATGTAGTTGATATAAACACACATTCTCCTAATTCCACATTTGTCCAAGTTAGAGAAGGTTTTATAGCAAGCTTTTCTAATGCTCATTAGTTTACTATGAAGGATATATTTTCCATGCCAATTCGAGGACAGAGTGACATGTTTTTCTAATAGGAAAGGAGAGAGATTGTAGATCAATATTCAATGCCTGTATTGAAATTGAAAGTGTTAGTCACTCAGTCTTGTCCAACTCTTTGCAACCTCATGAACTGTAGCCTGCCAGGCTCTCTATCCATGGAATTCTCCAGGAAAGAATACTGGAGTGGGTGGCCATCCCCTTTTCCAGGGGATCTTCTCAACCCAGGAATCAAAGCCATGTCCCATGCATTACAGACAGATTCTTTACCATCTGAGCCACTTAGGGAAACCCTTAATACCTGTGTTGTCTACCTCTTAATATGATATTCAGTCAAAATGTTAGTGAAGAATAGGAATAAAGTATAAACCAGCAAAACATGAAACAAAGATCATTATTTTATATTTAAATATATTATGTCTTGTTGTTTCATTTGCTAATCACTCTAAACTAATTCCACCACTTAAAAACTTGTTATAAAACTCAACATCAAGAAAACTAAGATCATGGCATGGTCCCATCGCTTCATGGGAAATAGATGGGGAAACAGTGGAAACATGAGAGACTTTTATTTTGGGGGGGGCTCCTAAATCACTGCAGATGGTGACTGCAGCCATGAAATTAAAAGACACTTACTCCTTGGAAGGAAAGTTATGACCAACCTAGACAGCATATTAAAAAGCAGAGACGTTACTTTGCTAACAAAAGTCTGTCTAGCCAAGGTTATGGTTTTTCCAGTAGTCATGTATAGATACGAGAGTTGGACCATACATAAAGAAAGCTGAGCACCGAAGAATTGATACTTTTGAACTGTGGTGTTGGAGAAGACTCTTGAGAGTCCCTTGGACTGTGAGGAGATCAAAGCAGTCAATCCTAAAAGAAATCAGTCCTGAATGTTCATTGAAAAGACTGATGTTGAAGCTGAAGCTCCATACTTTGGCCATCTGATGTGAAGAACTGACTCATTTGAGAAGACCTTGATGCTGGCAAAGATTGAAGGCAGGAGGAGAAGGGGACGACAATGGATGAGATGGCTGGATGGCATCACTGACTCAATGGACATGAATTTGAGTAAACTCTGGGAGTTGGTGATGGACAGGGAGGCCTGGCATGCTGCAGTCCATGGGGTTGCAAAGAGTCAGACAAGACTGAGCAACTGAACTGACTGAAGTTTAATGATCAGCAATTAGTAAATTATGTTACACCTTCTTTAAACAGAGGGGAGAAAATCCTGGGTTAAAGTCAAACTTCGTAGAGTTACCACATAATCCCTGTAGTCAGTTTAACCCTCCAAGACCTACAAAAGCATTTTGGTTAATTCTGTTTTATTGCCTTAATTGCTGTTGGGGATAGGAGACGGAAAACTCAATGTTTTGACATCTTATTTACATTAAGTGGACAAAGCAATTTTCTCTGAAATGGGAGCTTTCTGTAATTTCACCACTCTCTGAGGTCAAGGATTACACAAGTATAATGAACAGTTACATGAATTGTAACTGAAGGATTTTCACCCTTAGCTTTGGAATCATTTGTCCAGAGTTCATCATCATCAAAGTGAACACTGACTCCCAGACCTTTACTAAGAGAAAAAGCAAACGCCAGTTGTCCAAAGCACCCATCAAATGGGGAAAGACTTCTCCATACTCCAAATGGGAAAAAACTCAGAAAATAATTGTGGGGAAATTGTCAAGACAAGAACAAAACCTATGACTTCTGGTGAAAGTGAAAGTCGCTCGGTCATGTCCAACTCTTTGTGACTCCCATGGACTATACAGTTCATGGAATTATCCAGGTCAGAATACTATGGTGGGTAGCCTTTCCCTTCTCCAGGGGATCTTCCAAAGCCAGTGATCGAATCCAGGTCTCCCACCTTGCAGGCAGATTCTTTACTAGCTGAGCCACCAGGGAAGCCCTGACTTCTGGTAGAGTGCTTTAAAAAACAAGACCTCCTCAATCTTTCCATCACCATTGCTTCTGCTTTTGAAGAAGATCATGTGTCAGGAGCCTCCCAGAAAACTCTAGTGAAACTGGGTTGGGTCTTATCCCTTCAAACCTTGAATCCTGCTTGGAAGGCATGGTTTTGGAAAGCATGGTCCACAATTTCAGGGGAAAGAGTTGGAATACAATTTGCTATCCTGATTAACACACAGAGGCATTGAAATGTGACCTTTTAAAAATTGTTGTACTTTTTGAATCTAGCCTTTTCATGATTCTTATTTCCTTATAGAAATATAGGTCTATGCCTTGCTGGAGCAACCAAGAAGAGATACCCCACGCCCAAGGTAAGAGAAACCCAAGTAAGATGGTAGGTGTTGCAAGAGGGCATCAGAGGGCAGACTCACTGAAACCATACTCACAGAAAACTAGTCAATCCAATCACACTAGGACCACAGCCTTGTCTAACTCAATGAAACTAAGCCATGCCCACAGGGCAATCCAGGGCGGGCACATCATGGTGGAGAGCTCTGGCAGAATGTGGTCCACTGGAGAAGGGAATCGCAAGCCACTTCAGTATTCTTGCTTTGAGAACCCCATGAACAGCATGAAAAGCAAAATGATAGGATACTGAAAGAGAAACTCCCCAGGTCAGTAAGTACCCAATATTTTACTGGAGATCAGTGAAGAAATAACTCTAGAAAGAATGAAGGGATGGAGCCAAAGCAAAAGCAATACCCAGATGTGGATGTAACTTGTGATAGAAGCAAGGTCCAATGCTGTAAAGAGCAATATTACATAGAAACCTGGAATGTCAGGTCCATGAATCTAGGCAAATTGGAAGTGGTCAAACAAGAGACGGCAAGAGTGAATGTCAACATTCTAGGAATCAGCAAACTAAAATGGACTGGAATGGGTGAATTTAACTCAGATGACCATTATATCTTCCACTGCGGGCAAGAATCCCTCAGAAGAAATGGAGAAGCCATCATGGTCAACAAAAGAGCCTGAAATGCAGTACTTGGATGCAATCTCAAAAACGACAGAATGATCTCTATTTGTCTCCAAGGCAAACAATTCAATATCATGGTAATCCAAGTCTATGCCCCAAGCAGTAACACTGAAGAAGCTGAAGTTGAACGGTTCTATGAAGAAATACAAGACCTTTTAGAACTAACACCCAAAAAAGAAGTCCTTTTCATTATAGGGAACTAGAATGCAAAAGTAGAAAGTCAAGAAACACCTGGAGTAACAGGCAAATTTGGCCTTGAGGTACAGAATGAAGCAGGGCAAAGACTAATAGAGTTTTGCCAAGAGAACACACTGGTCATAGCACACACCCTCTTCCAACAACACAAGAGAAGACTCTGCACATGGACATCACCAGATGGTCAACACTGAAATCAGATTGATTATATTCTATGCAGCCAAAGATGGAGAAGTTCTATACAGTCAACGAAAACAAGACCAGAGGCTGACTGTGGCTCAGATCATGAACTCCTTATTACCAAATTCAGACTTAAACTGAAGAAAGTAGGGAAAACCGCTAGACCATTCAGGTATGACCTAAATTAAATCCCTTATGATTATACAGTGAAAGTTGAGAAAAAGATTTAAGGGCCTAGATATGATAGACAGAGTGCCTGATGATCTATGGAAAGAGGTTCATGACATTGTACAGGAGACAGGGATCAAGACCATCCTCAAGAAAAATAAATGCAAAAAAGCAAAATGGCTGTCTGGGGAGGCCTTACAAATAGCTGTGAAAAGAAAGGAAGTGAAAAGCAAAGGAGAAAAGGAAAGATATAAGCATCTGAATGCAGAGTTCCAAAGAATAGCAAGAAGAGACAAGGGAGCCTTCTTCAGTGATCAATGCAAAGAAACAGAGGAAAAGAACAGAATGGGAAAGACTAGAGATCTCTTCAAGAAAATTAGAGATACCGAGGGAACATTTCATGCAAAGATGGGCTCGATAAAGGACAGAAATGGTGTGGACCTAACAGATGCAGAAGATAGTAAGAAGAGGAGGCAGGGATAGACAGAAGAAGTGTACAAAAAAGATATTCATGACAAAGATAATCACAATGCTGTGATCACTCACCTAGAGCCAGACATCCTGGAATGTGAACTCAAGTGGGCCTTAGAAAGCATCACTACAACCAAAGCTAGTGAAGGGGATGGCATTCCAGTTGAACTATTTCAAATCCTGAAAGATGATACTGAGAAAGTGCTGCACTCAATAAGCCAGCAAATTTGGAAAACTCAGCAGTGGCCACAGGACTGGAAAAGATCAGTTTTCATTTCAATCCTAAAGAAAGGCAATGCCAAAGAATGCTCAAACTACCGCACAATTGCACTCATCTCACATGCTAGTAAAGTAATGCTCAAATTTCTCCAAGCCAGGCGTCAGCAATACGTGAACCATCAACTTCCAGATGTTCAAGCTGAATTTAGAAAAGGCAGAGGAACCAGAGATCAAATTGCCAACATCGGCTGGATCATAGAAAAAGCAAGAACGTTCCAGAAAAACATCAATTTTGCTTTATTGACTATGCCAAAGACTTTGACTGTGTGAATCACAATAAACTGTGGAAAATTCTGAAAGAGATGGGTATACCAGACCACCTGACCTGCCTCTAGAGAAACCTATATGCAGGTCAGGAAGCAACAATTAGAACTGGACATGGAACACCTGACTGTTTCCATATAGGAAAAGGAGTACGTCAAGGCTGTATATTGTCACCCTGCTTATTTAACTTATATGCAGAGTACATCATGAGAAATGCTGGGCTGGAAGAAGCAGAAGCTGCAATCAAGATTGTTGGGAGAAATATCAATAATCTCAGATACGCAGATGACACCACCCTTATGGCTGAAAGTGAAGAGGAACTAAAAAGCCTCTTGATGAAAGTGTAAGAGGAGAGTGAAAAAGTTGGCTTAAAACTCAACAATCAGAAAACGAAGATCATGGCATCTGTTCCCATCAGTTCATAGGAAATAGATGGGGAAACAGTGGAAACAGCATCAGACTTTTTGGGGAGGGGTTGCAAAATCACTGCAGATGGTGATTACAGCCATGAAATTAAAAGATGCTTACTCCTTGGAAGGAGAGTTATGACCAACCTAGATAGCATATTGAAAAGCAGAGACATTACTTTACCAACAAAGGTCCTTCTAGTCAAGGCTGTTTTTCCAGTAGTCATGTATGGATGTGAGAGTTGGACTGTGAAGAAAGCTGAGTGCTGAAGAATTGATGCTTTTGAACTGTGGTGTTGGGAAAGACTCTTGAGAGTCCTTTGGACTGCACAGAGATCCAACCAGTCCATCCTAAAGGAGATCAGTCCTGAATATTCATTGAAAGGACTGATGCCGAAGCTGAAACTCCAAAACTTTGGCCACCTGATGAGAAGAGTTTACTCATTGGAAAAGACCCTAATGCTGGGAGGGACTGGGGGCAAGAAGAGAAGTAAACAACAGAGGATGAGATGGCTGGATGGCATCACCGACTCGATGGACATGAGTTTGGGTTAAGTCTGGGAGTTGGTGATGGACAGGGAGGCCTGGCATGCTGCAATTCATGGGGTCACAAAGAGTTAGACACGAATGAGTGACTGAACTTAACTGAACTGAACTGATGCATCATTCTCAAATATATGATCAATCTCTAAAATGTGTTAAGTAGTTAAAATAGAGAAAATGAGTCCAAAGTGATGGTGGCTAAAAGACAAAAGAAGGGAAAAACCCACTAAAATAGAATAAAGGAGTCTGAAGACCAGAGTGAGGACCTCAGATAAAACAAACAGTACTCCTGGCTAGCCCAATTTACATATGGCAGGCCTAGGGGGAGGAGAAAAAACATAAAAAGAGGATCCAAAATTGTGCCGGGGCCTCTCTTCACATCTTTTGGGTCAGCATTCTCTCACGTGTCAAGGATGTATTTCCCTTTGCTGCTGCTAAGTTGCTTCAGTCGTGTCCAACTCTGTGCGACCCCATAGACGGCAGCCCACCAGGCTCTGCCATCCCTGGGATTCTCCAGGGAAGAACACTGGAGTGGGTTGCCATTTCCTTCTCCAGTGCATGAAAGTGAAAAGTGAAACTGAAGTCACTCGGTAGTGTCTTACTCTTTGCGACCCCATGGACTGCAGCCTACCAGGCTCCTCTGTCCATGGGATTTTCCAGGCAAGAGTACTGGAGTGGGTTGCCATTGCCTTCCCTTTACTTTCTAAATAAAACTGAGCTGTAACACGGAGCTGTAACATTTGTCCATCCATGAACTGTAACACTGGTTCGTCTCAGGACTGTCAGGCTGGTCTGTCCGTCATTTCCAATTTTTGCTATAATGAGACAGAACTGAGGAAATTACACACTACCCCAACATCTATGGTGCTGTTTCTCAGATATAATCTGGCTAAAACCACCACCAAGGTGTGGCCCCCATAAGGAAGATGCCGAGCACAGCAGGAGCTCAACTTGCGGAAAGCTCCCACAGTGGAAGCTGGAAATAACCCACCACAGGCAAAGTGACAGCCCAGCATGCTGGAAACCAGGAACAGTGAAAAACGAACTCAGCAGAAAGCTCATGAGGCTGTCTCAGATTCCAGAAGACCTTTTGGTAGGTAGGAGGGTAACTTTCCTATGGCTGGAAGGACATATGCCTAACAAATCTTAATTCCTTTACAACCTTTCATTTTTTGTTTCCTTAAACACCCCGTAAACAGGCTAGTGGCAGTGGGTGCTCCCTCTGGAGAGGCTACTCCTCAGTGTGTCTCAAAGGCTCCACTATTCTCTGTGCTCTAGTAGCTGTTACCTAAGCTGGTGGAGTTTCTTCTGTCCTTAATCTTCTTTGTACCAAGGATGAGACCAATGAAAACTGTGAGCATAGGTCAGGTATTTAGCAGATTTTCTGGCAGGTTATGAAGGGGATTCCTCGGCACATCTTTCCCACTGTTTTTTCCTCCTGTCCTTCAGCTCCTTTCTCATGGACCTTGAGCCCAGCTAAAACCCATGGTGCCTGGCTTTAGGACTTAATGAAGCTCGGTCTCTGATGTCTTATCACAAAAATTCAGTTAGAGACACAGTAATGGGTAAGAAGTGGATTTTTTCAGATTCAGAGAGAAGCACACTCCACAGGGTGTGGGCCATCACAGAGGCCAAGTGCTAGAGCCACGGAATGTGGTGTGGCTAGGTTTAGCAGCTGGATAAATTCATATGCTAATGAGTGGGAGGATCATCCCAACCATTGGGGAACCACCCACTCCTCTGTCTTTTGATAGTGACTTGGAACTGTCTTGCCACCTCTGGGTGTGTCATTTAGCTTACAGACTGGGGGTCAAGGTTTAGTTGAATTTGACTCATCATCTTGGACCCATTTGATTTTAATTGGTTTATGTCATGCCCTTGTGCTATGTCATTCTTTCAAAAGTTGTCCCCTGCCCCCTTCCCTCCTGTTTCATGCTCTTTTCCTGAGCTCCATCTGGGCCCACATTGTTGCCTCTACAATCTTCTGGAGGGACAACCAGAAAATAGCTGGCTCTTGGGAGGGAAATACTGTGTAATATTCACTCCCTCTAGATATTCAGGCTTTCATCGTCCATGTTTCCTACAATATGTGCAACATCAGCATCTCTCAGTGGACCCACTAGGGTGGGAGACAGGCACACAATGCCTGCTAGAAGATCTGTTGGCATTCTTTCAAAGGCAATTGGGTTTCCAGGGATAATATTTGGGAGTTAGCCCTGCAGGCCATTTGGGCCCAAATCCTTACCACCTTTCTCCTAAAGTTACAAATATACCCCCAGATCAAATCTCCACTGCACTTTTATGGAACATTTGATCTGTTGCCTCTTATCAATTTGTTCTTAACCACTTACTAGTTCCTACAACAAGGACCCTGCCCACTTCTAGGCAACATCGTTCCACCCAGCCTGCTATTAAAATGCTCTTAATGTCCCTAACAAGACCAGATAACCCACTCCTTTGTCATTACTTCTGTTATTACATAAAGTGGGTCTCTGACAATGAAATGTTTACCATTGGAAACACTCTAACCTGCTCTTATGGAGGACTGAAAAAGTGAAAGTTTAGTTGTACAGTTGTGTCTGACCCTTTGTGACCCCATGGACTGTAGCCTACCAGGCTCCTCTCTCCATGCAATTTTCCAAGCAAGAGTACTGGAGTGCCATTTCCTTCTCCAGAGGATCTTCACAACCCAAGAATCTAACATGGATATTCCACATTGTAGGCAGATGCTTTAGCATCTAAGCCACCAGGGAAGTCCTTATGGAGGACTAGGAAAGAAAATCAGTGACTTACCTTCCCTTGGAGGAGTAAGAGAATAAGGCTTATGGCTGTTTCACCAGGTTCCCAGTCTTACGGCACAGGCTTGGATTGCTTTACATAGTGATATCTATTTCCATCCGCAGTGAACAAACTGGCAATGAATTAAGATTACAACCCCTTAATCTTACTCAGCACTGTTCATGCTGGAGACCTTGGGGATGCCCAACTTGAGCCTGGGAGTCCCAGGAGGTCAACCTGCCTTGACCTGCCTAGGGATCTGGTCCCCAGGAAGTTGTCACACCTCAGCCTGCTCAAGGATCTATCAGCCCAGGATCCCACAGTCAGAGAAGTTAGTAATTTCCTCAGTTCTGTCTTGTTGAAACAAAAATTAGAAGCGATGAATGTTATAGCCCTCAAACGGACCAGTGCTACAGCTCTGTATTACAGCTCAGTTTTATTTAGAAAGTAAAGGAAAATACATCCTTGAGGCATGACAGCATGCCAAAACAAAAGACGCAAAGGAAAGAGAAGTCCCCCGGTCCAATTTTGGCTCCTCTTTTTATATGTTTTTTTTCTCCTCTTCCTGGGCCTGCCCTGTGTAAATTGGGCTAGCCAGGGGTGCTGTTTGTTTCACCTGAGATCCTCGCTCTGGTCCTTGTACCTTCCTTTGTTCTATTTTCGCCGGGTTTTCCCTTCCTTGTCTTTTAGCCACGGTCATTTTGGACTCCTTTGTCCTATTCTATCTACCTAACATTTCCACCTTAAGAGATTGGAGGCTCAGTTCTTTGGTAATAAGGGCATCAAGGTCTCTCTCACTGCTTCCTGCTGAACTGGGATGGTGAGGGGCATTGGGCCTCCCCTTTTGCTAGTCTCAAGACTCAGAGTCCTTATAGCAGTGTCCATCTAAGAGTGAGTGATATTTTCTGTGGTTGGTTGTAGTTTTATATATTGTTGAACTGTCACTGCATCTTGTAGCTTGTTGGGCAGAGACAAAACAGGTTAGACAATTGGCAATATAGGGAGCAATCATAAGCAGCATCCATATGGTGATGACAGAGACTAGTAGGGGCATTAGTCAGTTCAGTTCAGTTCAGTCTCTCCGTCGTGTCCAATTCTTTGTGACCCCATGAACCACAGCATGCCAGGCCTCCCTGTCCATCAGCAACTCCCTGACTTAACCCAAACTCATGTCCATCGAGTTGGTGGTGTCATCCAGCCATCTCATCCTCTATCGTCCTCTTCTCCTCCTGCCCCCAATTTTTCTCAGCATCACAGTTTTTTCCAATGAGTCAACTCTTCGCATGAGGTGGCCAAAGTACTGGAGTTTCAACTTCAGCATCAGTCCTTCCAATGAGCACTCAGGACTGATCTCCTTTAGGATGGACTGGTTGGATCTCCATGCAGTCCAAGGGACTCTCAAGAATCTCCAGCATCACAGTTCAAAAGCATCAGTTCTTCAGCACTCAGCTTACTTCACAGTCCAACTCTCTTTCCGTACATGACCACTGAAAAAATCATAGCCTTGACTAGACAGACCTTTTTTGGCAAAATAATGTTTCTGCTTTTTAATATGCTGTCTAGGTTGGTTTTTAGAGAAGTGCACTCAGGACTGATCTCCTTTAGGATGGACTGGTTGGATCTCCATGCAGTCCAAGGGACTCTCAAGAATTTTCAGCATCACAGTTCAAAAGCATCAGTTCTTCAGCACTCAGCTTACTTCACAGTCCAACTCTCACATCCGTACATGACCACTGAAAAAATCATAGCCTTGACTAGACAGACTTTTTTTGGCAAAATAATGTCTCTGCTTTTTAATATGCTGTCTAGGTTGGTTTTTAGAGAAGGTAATGGCATCCCACTCCGGTACTCTTGCCTGGAAACTCCCATGGACAGAGGAGCCTGGTAGGCTGCAGTCCATGGGGTCGCTGAGTCAGACATGACTAAGTGACTTCACTTTCCCTTTTCACTTTCATGCATTGGAGAAGGAAATGGCAACCCACTCCAGTGTTCTTGCCTGGAGAATCCCAGGGTTGGTGGAACCCAATAGGCTGCCTTCTGTGTGGTCGCACAGAGTTGGACATGACTGAATCGACTTAGCAGCAGCAGCAGCAGCAGCAGATTGGTCATAACTTTCCTTCCAAGGAGTAAGCGTCTTTTAATTTCATGGCTTCAGTCACCATTTGCAGTGATTTTGGAGCCCCCTAAAACAAAGTCTGACACTGTTTCCACTGTTTCCCCATCTATTTCCCATGAAGTGATGGAACATGGGAAGTAGGGGGATTAGACAACTCCAAATTTCCCATCATCAGGAGGATCCTGCAGATAGAGATTGTAGCCACCCTGAGAACTCTCCTGCTCATTCTTTGAGATCCTGTACGGTCTGAATGTTTTTCTTGAGGACTGTGAGACTTTCTTTAACTCAGCTGGAGGTATTTACCCAGAAACAACACGTCTCATTCAAGATGGCTCAAGTCCCTCCTATTGCAGGGATCAAGAGATCCATCTCCTGTATGTTTTGGAGTACAACATCTACCAAGCTGTGTTGGCTCTTGAGAGCTGTCCTGAGAAATCTTATCTCCAGAAGCCAGATTTTGGGGGTGTTCATTAGACTGGCACTCATTTGTAGTACTGAAGAGGTATCTGAGATCTCCCAGGGGCTCACAGGTGTACTGAGTGTCCTCTTCTGTTTTCTTCCATGGCTTGACTCATGAGTAGTGAATACAGGAGTCATGTTCTGATACCTTGACTGTCATAGGGTTAGAAAGTATTACAGGGTAGGGGCCCTTCCATGTAGGCTGGAGTTGAGACTCTGGGGACCCATCTTTCCAGATTTTAAATAGGACTTGAATCCCTGGAGCATAGTGGTGGCTCTTTAGAATCTTTTGGGTCCTGGTTGACACTCTACAAGCATATATCCTGTTGGAATTGCCCAATGGCCATGGTATAAGACTGGAGGCTCTGAGCCTCTGAATCTAGGAAGATGTCATTGACATAAACAAAAGGTCTCCCATATAGCATCTCATAAGGACTAAGGCCAAACTGTTCCTTATGGGCAATACGGGTATGGAGGAGAGCTATTGATAAAGACTCCTTCCATCCCAGGAAGGACTTCTGGGTTATCTTTTTTATTACTGATTTTAAGAATTGGTTTTCTCTTTCTACTTTTCCTGAAGACTGAGG
The DNA here is from genome assembly GCA_006410675.1 of Oreotragus oreotragus. Lineage (NCBI taxonomy): Eukaryota > Metazoa > Chordata > Mammalia > Artiodactyla > Bovidae > Oreotragus > Oreotragus oreotragus. The sequence continues at coordinate 30,491 of SJYX01017713.1, read as the reverse complement.
CCTCCAGGCTCAACAGAGATAATAAGTAATGCACAATGTTTTACCTTTGGTGACCACTTCCTCCCTTAGGTCCTGAGGCAGTTGATCCTAAAGGCGATGGATCCTAAAGGCCATCCATGCCAAACCTGGTTCCAAACAAAATGCCGTGACAGATGTGACAACCAAGGCTGTGAGTGTAGATATCGCAGGGCCTCCGATGGAGGGAGAGGCCAACGCGGAGCTGTGCTGCTGTCTTTCTAAAGTCTTAGAACTCAGGAAGAATGATGTGGTTTTGGATAAGGGCAGTAAATCTCATGAAAAAGTGGTGAAGCTTTTGGCCTGCACACCTCCAGAAGAGATCTTAGAGAAATTGAAAAAAGCAAGTTGAAAATAATAATAATAATAAAAGCAAGAAATGAAAAATACATCTTTAAAAAAAATTTTTATTGCTAATGATGGAAAGACTGTTAAAATATATTTAAATACACAGAATGTGAAGATATATTTAATAAGAACAGGACTCAAAGAAGATGTATGAAGGTTAAAATTACTGGACATGGAACTTATGTTCTCAAATCCCTGATCCCAAACAGCTTGGGACATGTTACTCTGGTTTCACAGAATTACAAAGTACAAAGCTGGAAAGGATATTTAGGATGGCCTGATTCAGCCCCTTTCATTTTGTGATGAGGCTTCCGACTTCAGAAGTTGAGAGTATTCAGGATCACTTGGTGCAAGACAGTAACTAGAACTTAGATCCCTTGGCTCCTCGCTGAATGGACTTTATCCTGGCTGTAAATTAAAACAGTAATATTTCCACAGCATTACTGGAATCCTGGGGATTACCTTGTAATCCAGTTTAAAAGTGACAGATGAAAACTGTCACACTGCTTCATAGTGTCACTTTATATTTTAAAATGCTTACTAAATGGCTTCCCTGGTAGCTAAGCTGGTAAAGAATCCACCTACAATGCAAGAGACCCTGGTTCAATCCCTGGGTCAGAAAGATCCACTGGAGAAAGGATAGGCTACCCACTCCATTATTCTAGCTAGAGAATTCCATGGATTGTGTTCTCCACAGGGTTGCAAAAATCAGACATGACTAAGTGACTTTCACACTTTCACTGGATGACCTTAGAAATAAATGATGCCCCATTGTCACTATGTAATGAACTGGGCAGACCAAATCTCAGAATGATTTCACAGAGCAGCTTTTTTTTTTTTTTTAACACTTCTTCAGCTATCTCAGCCCTGGTGGGAAAGCTTTCAGTCCATCCTGTGAATGTATCTATCATGACTAATAGGTATTTATACTCTTGAGAAACTGGCATCTGGGTGAAGTCCATCTGCCAGTCCTCTCCCAGGTAGGTCCCACATCATTGGATGGGCTGGGCCAACCAGGGTCTTTGAGCTCCATGGGGGTTGTTTAACTTTCAAGTGGGACAAGAGGAGGCCACTTGCTTTATAATCATTTGGAGGCCTATTCCTCTGAAGGATCTTTCTATTAATCTTTGGAGGGTCTTCTCCCCTAAATGAGTGGTGGCATGTAAGAAGTTAACCAAATTCCATTGGAAGTTCCCAGGCAGAAAAAGGAGCCCCCACCTATGGAACCGCCCCATATGATCTTCTCGAAAGCCCTCACTCTTAGCTTTAAGAGTCTCACCTTCCGTATATGAAGGAGTTTCTGGCAAGTTTCTGGCAAATCAGCCTGTGGACCTAAGGTGGCAACCCCTATTAGATCATTCTTCTGTAATGCTGCTCTCTTAGCTGCTTGATCAGCTGCTTGGTTCCCTTGTGCTATTTCCGTGCTCCCTTTTTAGTGTCCTTTACAGTGGTAGACTGAAACCTCAGAGGGCAAATGAACTGCCTGCAAGAGTCTAAGATTTGATCACCATATTTGTTTGGGGACCCTCGGGTGGTCAAATGGCCCCTTTCTTTCCAAATAGCAGCATGCACATGAAGCACCAGAAGGGCATACTTGAAGTCAGTGTAAATGGCTACTCTTTTTTCTTTTCCAGCTCTAAAGCTTGAGCCAGGGCTATGAGCTCAGCAAACTGGGCTGAAGTACCTGGTGGCAAAGATTTAGCCTCTATGATCACAAAATTGGAGATTACTGACTATGCCAAAACCTTTGACTGTATGGATCACAACAAACTGTGGAAATTTTTGAAAGAGATGGGAATGCCATACCACCTGACCTGCCTCTCAGTTCAGTTCAGTCGCTCAGTCTTGTCCGACTCTTTACAACTCCATGAATTGCAGCACACAAGGCTTCCCTGATTATCACCATCTCTCGGAGTTCAGTCAGACTCACGTCCATCGAGTCCGTGATCCCATCCAGCCATCTCATCCTCTGTCATCCCCTTCTCCTCCNAAGGACTGATGCTGAAGCTGAAGCTCCTATATTTTGGCCACCTGATGAGAAGAGCCAACTCATTAGAAGAGACCTTGATGCTAGGAAAGATTGAAGGCAGGAGGAGAAGGGAACGACAGAGGACAAGATGGTTGGATGGCATCACCAACTCAATGGACATGAGTTTGAGCAAGCTCTGAGTGATGGTGATGGACAGGGAGGCCTGGCGTGCTGCAGTCCATGGGGTGACAAAGACTCAGACACGACCAAGAGAGTAAACAGCAGCAATAAATGTTATGTCCGAGAATATGCTTATAAATTTTTAAAGTGTATTAACTACTTAATTTCAGTGATTTTTCAAATTTTTAAAATTACTAATGTGTTTTTAAAAATAAAATATGAGTATCAACCCTAGAATTTTAGGGACTTCCTTGGCAGTCAAGTGGCTAAGACTCCATACTTCACTGCCTGGACACAAGATCCTGTATACCACATCATGGGCCAGATTAATTAATTTAAAAAGGTGCTTCCAAATAGAATTAAGAAAAAACAAAAACAAAACAGAATTTTGTGAAACAAGTGATGAAACACCGGTATTATCGTTTGTTAATTTTATTCATTTGTTGAAATCTCTCAACTACTAATGAACTCTCCCGTTCTCTGGGTTCTTTTAGAGCTTTGTCACTTTTATTTCTTTCATATAATTGTAACAGAGTGAGGATTGACATATAGGCCTTTTGTCTGCAGCAGTAACTATCTGTGCGGGAGAAAAGAGGAACCAGCAAAATCTGAAGGAACAACCCTTTAAGATCACCCAGGGGATTTTGCTCCATCTCCAAACAAACCAGGAAAACCCTGTTCTTGAGTATATCCTCATATAGGTATCTGTCAGTGGGAAAGAATGCATAGATTACTGAATACAATTCTTTAGTCATCATATTTTTATCTAACAGCTATTCCTCCTGTCTCTTATACACATCTAGATGTGTATAAGAGACAGCTTCTTCACAGTCCAACTCTCACATCCGTACATGACCACAGGAAAAACCATAGCCTTATGGAAATACAAAAAACCTCGAATAGTCAAAGCAGTCTTGAGAAAGAAGAATGGAACTGGAGGAATCAACCTGCCTGACTTCAGGCTCTACTACAAAGCCACAGTCATCAAGACAGTATGGTACTGGCACAAAGACAGAAATATAGATCAATGGAACAAAATAGAAAGCCCAGAGATAAATCCATGCACCTATGGACACCTATCTTTGACAAAGGAGGCAAGAATATACAATGGAGAAAAGACAATCTCTTTAACAAGTGGTGCTGGAAAAACTGGTTAACCACTTGTAAAAGAATGAAACTAGAACACTTTCTAAGACCATACACAAAAATAAACTCAAAATGGATTGAAAATCTAAATGTAAGATCAGAAACTATAAAATTCCTAGAGGATAAGATAGGCAAAACACTCTTTGACATAAATCACAGCAGGATCCTCTATGACCCACCACCCAGAATACTGGAAATAAAAGCAAAAAATAAACAAATGGGACCTAATTAAAATTAAAAACATTTTTTAAAGTATTAAAGAACCATTAAATTCATAGATTCTTGGGGAAAAAATAGCTGCTACATTCTAACTTAATTTGCCTTCCAAGTAAAACTAAACATTAGCCCAGAAAATGTTAAAGTGCTGTTTTTTCCCTCAAACATATTGCTAAATGAGATTTGTGTATAATAAATAAAATATTTAACTATATCAGCAGCCTTTAAATCAATGAAATTTTACTTTAAAAGGCATTCAGTAGTGGAGAAATATCTTTCTGATGTCCTAGAGATTGAGTGAAAAAGTGCTTCTTACTCATTTTTATAACACTAGAGATTCAACCCACACTTGTTATTCAATTAAAATGTGTTGTATGGATAAAAAAAAAATGAAGGGATGCAAATGAAGACAAGCTCAAGATGAGTGTCTACAGATATCATGCTAGAATTAGGTCTTAATCCATTTTTTACTTGACCTGTAATTTGCAATCTCACTTGAGAAAAAATCAGTTCTGCCCAATAATATAGTTTCAACATTTGTTACCTTTGATTTCTCTAGATTTTCAGAAAAATGATTTGGTGCATGAGGCAGGATGCTCAGGGCTGGTGCACTGGGATGACCCAGAGGAATGGGATGGGGAGAGAGGTGGGAGGGGGGTTCAGGATGGAGAACATATGTACACCCGTGGCTGATTCATGTAAATGTATGGCAAAAACCACCACAATATTGTAAAGTAATTAGCCTCCCCTGACAAAAAGATAAATAAATAATGATTTGTTGTTCTGCACTACCATTGATCTTTTATAGGATCAAAATCTTGGTGTACAATTCATTTATCACTGTTTTTTGCACAGCTGTCTGTTTAGTGACAGAGCAAGTAGAGCACCTTCTTTGGTCCAAAGTAAAAGTTTATGGATAGAAGTAAAGGCTTCATTCTTTGCTTAATGACCTTAAATGTAGAATGTACATTTTCCTTTTTTTTTTTTTTTTTTTTGAGAATTTTATCTCTAAAACTGGCTGAGCAAGAGGGATCTTGTAATTTGCCCTCTGATATAGGAAGGAATAAAGTGCTCTAACATAGCACTTTATTATTGCTCATGTCTGACATTGCACAATCAATGGAGACAAATTATTGAGTTATGACAGCAAGAAGAAGGAAGGGAGAGAAGGAAGGAGTGATAAAGGGAAAGCTGAAAGGAAGGGACAGGGAGAGCAGGAGGGGGAAAGGTGCAAGAAAATAGAAAAAGAAGGGCGGAGAAAAGGTGGGGGAGGATGGGAAGTGGGTTAGAAAGAAAATGACACTTATTCTGAAACAAGTCAGAGCCAAGCACTGTCCTTTTGCTTTGACTCTTATTCACTAGAGAATGGCCAGGAATCTGAGTGAGTCTGTTCCAGGCACCTCGGTCTAAAGATACTAACACTAGACAGGACTATAGGGATGGGAAGAATTTTCCCTACAGATCATAACCCAAGGACCCTCAAGGCTAAATTGCCTCATTTGGGGAACTCATCTAACCACCTGCTGCCAGGACCATTTTAACCAAGTCCAACGTTAGGATTAATAGAATCCAGATGTTAGGAAATGAGCCATTTTCTTGTAAATCATCATTGAGGATATGTGTCAATTTTTTCCAATACCAAAAATTTTTTTCAAAATTTCCAAAACAATGACAAACACAAATGATTAAGTGAATCTTGATTCTTCTTGTACAACTATGCAAGCTGATGAAACTCATCAAGCAAGAGGTTAAAAACAGAATTTGATCTGCTCTTCCTTCAGTGATAAACAATTTACACATCTTGGAAAGTCCTACACCCACCAGTTTTTGGGTTACTTCAGAGTGCTTTCAGTTTGAAGAGGAAAGCACGTTGCATAAGAGGCATTCATCGTAATATTTCATTTGCTCCCAGGGTGTTCTGCCATATCCTGATTAAATGAACCAATTTGTTCCACCATTTTTCATTATCTTAAAGAACTTAGTCAGTTAATGGGAATGGAGATCGGTCACAATCTCAAAAAATAAGATGACTTACCCCCTAAATTTAGGCCCTGAATCAGAGATGGTTCCCAGAAACCAGTGGAGGTGAAAAATGGCTTGTAGGTGAGATCCAGGTAATTACACCCATTCTTCGCCGTGTTCTGTGGTCCTCAGCAATAGGTGCCATTCCTATGCAGCACCACTTTCTTGAACTGCACAGGGCACCAGTGAGTTTCTACCTTTTTCTCCCCAACTCAAGGAAACACACTAGAAAACAGTAAGTGTGACAGTATCAAAACAGAGATCCCAGAAAATGAAATAAATGTAAAAGTATAAATTGTTTGAAAAACCTGGCACTTTATTATTGCTCATGTGTGATATTGCACAATCAATGGAGACAAATTATTGAGCTATGACAGCAAAGTGGAGGCTTTCCCCAAAATTTCAGATATGAAGTTGAAAATATTGAAATTAATTCGTATAGAGGAAGATTTCATTTACAAATGCTGAAACTAAAGACTATGAAAATAATTTGTTTTTTATTTCAGCAATTTATTTTTATAACTTATTTTAGAATGTCAAATATGTATTATTTGACAAGTGCTAATAAATTTTATCCTAAAGGATATCCTAAAGGAAATCAATCTTGAATATTCATTGGAAGGACTGATGCTGAAGCTGAAGCTCCTATATTTTGGCCACCTGATGAGAAGAGCCAACTCATTAGAAGAGACCTTGATGCTAGGAAAGATTGAAGGCAGGAGGAGAAGGGAACGACAGAGGACAAGATGGTTGGATGGCATCACCAACTCAATGGACATGAGTTTGAGCAAGCTCTGAGTGATGGTGATGGACAGGGAGGCCTGGCGTGCTGCAGTCCATGGGGTGACAAAGACTCAGACACGACCAAGAGAGTAAACAGCAGCAATAAATGTTATGTCCGAGAATATGCTTATAAATTTTTAAAGTGTATTAACTACTTAATTTCAGTGATTTTTCAAATTTTTAAAATTACTAATGTGTTTTTAAAAATAAAATATGAGTATCAACCCTAGAATTTTAGGGACTTCCTTGGCAGTCAAGTGGCTAAGACTCCATACTTCACTGCCTGGACACAAGATCCTGTATACCACATCATGGGCCAGATTAATTAATTTAAAAAGGTGCTTCCAAATAGAATTAAGAAAAAACAAAAACAAAACAGAATTTTGTGAAACAAGTGATGAAACACCGGTATTATCGTTTGTTAATTTTATTCATTTGTTGAAATCTCTCAACTACTAATGAACTCTCCCGTTCTCTGGGTTCTTTTAGAGCTTTGTCACTTTTATTTCTTTCATATAATTGTAACAGAGTGAGGATTGACATATAGGCCTTTTGTCTGCAGCAGTAACTATCTGTGCGGGAGAAAAGAGGAACCAGCAAAATCTGAAGGAACAACCCTTTAAGATCACCCAGGGCCTTTTGCTCCATCTCCAAACAAACCAGGAAAACCCTGTTCTTGAGTATATCCTCATATAGGTATCTGTCAGTGGGAAAGAATGCATAGATTACTGAATACAATTCTTTAGTCATCATATTTTTATCTAACAGCTATTCCTCTGTCCAAATTAACATGGAAGCACTGGTTTCTTGTGAAGAGCTCTGGTCTGTATTAAACTGCCATGATCTAGAGATGATTTTTAGGCAAGGGATATTAGAGCAGTAGAGATACAGAAAGATGGATGATGCTAACCTAGCTGAGCTTTGTAACTACTTTTCCATCCCAGACCAGCCTAACCCAGATTACCTGTTATAAAGTGTATTTATCTGCTCTTGGCTCTGCAATAGAAATGCAGTGGCCTTTTTGATAAACACATGTTTGAGTTTCAGAAAAACAAATACAGCAAAACATGATAGAAGCAACACCTTGATCAGGATATAATTAATCAGGAGGTGCTTTAGAGATTTTCGAAGTTTTCTGAAGATAACTCTCTGTGAACCTATCTTCTTCATAATTCTTGACAGCTTTTCTGTGGTCTGCATGCTCTCTATAAATACTTATTAATTATTGTTATTTATGAATTTAGTGCTCAAAAATCTCCTGGTTGATGGATAAATTAAACAGAAAAGTCACCTATGCCCAAATTCAGTTTAAACCGTAAGTCAGTTCAGTTCAGTTCAGTCGTTCAGTTATGTCTGACTCTTTGTGACCCCATGGACTGCAGCACGCCAGACCTCCCTGTCCATCATCAACTCTTGGAGCTCACTCAGACTCATGTCCGTTGAGTCAGTGATGCCATCCAACCATCCCATCCTCTGTCATCCCCTTCTCCTCCTGCCTTCAATCTTTCCCAGCATCAGGGTCTTTTCAAATGAGTCAGCTCTTCACATCAGGTGGCCAAAGTATTGGAGTTTCAGCTTCAACATCAGTCCTTCCAATGAATATTCAGGACTTATTTCCTTTAGGATGGACTGGTTGGATCTCCTTGCAGTCCAGGAAACTCTCAAGAGTCTTCTCCAAAACCACAGTTCAAAAGTATCAATTCCTCGGCACTCAGTTTTTTATAAAAGTTGACTTAAAGCTCAACATTCAGAAAACTAAGATCATGGCATCCAGTCCCATCACTTCATGGCAAATAGATGGGGAAACAGTGGAAACAGTGGTAGACTTTTTTCTTTTGGGCTCCAAAATCACTGCAGATTGTGATTGCAACCATGAAATTAAAAGACACTTAGTCCTTGGAAGGAAAATTATGACCAACCTAGACAGCATATTAAAAAACTGTAAGTAGACTTATTCACTTGGAATGTTAGTGACCTAAATATTATTATTATACTATTGACATTCATACATACAGTTTAAATAAGTTATTTACAACCTCTTGTAAGTTAGTAAGACTGTAAGGTACCAAGAGTCACTAAATACTGTGAGTCATATGTCTGGCTTCAACTCCAGACAACAGTTGTGGCTTACATCACATCAAAGTATAATGATATGAAGAGTTTGTGAGCCGGGCCCTTGGGGCAGGAGAGAGGGTGCTGCATACCTTTAGCGAAAACTGAAGTTGATTTTGTTATGTATGAGTCACCACTGGATTTTCCATAAGTGAGAGGGAGGAAGAGACAGAGAGAATTGTAGACAACAGATAAATGATTTTCATTTTCTCATAAATCACTTAAGGAAGAAAAGTCTTTCAGAAGAGCAAATTATTCTCTAAATAAACAACTGCAAAACTCATATTTCAGGTAATAAACAATACTAATGTGTACACGTGCATACTCAGCCACATCCAACTCTTTGCGACGCTGTGGATTGTAGCCCACGAGTCTCCTGTGTCCCTGGAGTTCTCCAGGCAAGAATACTGGAGTGGGTTGCCATTCCCTTCTCCAGGGGATCGTTCTGACCAAGGGATTGAATCCGTGTCTCCTGTAGCACCTGCATTGCAAGTGGATTCTTTACAGCTGAGCCACTGGGTAAGACGTTATTGCTCTTATCGCATTCTAACAAGGGAAAACAGAAATGATCAAGAGCTAGGGCAGATCCGGTAGAAGTGTGTCGACTGGAAAACACTTCTTGGAGGCTGTGAATTCTCATTAGACTTTGCAGGGCTCTGGTGAGGGGCTTGCACTGGTGGAGAAAAGGGCAAGGGGCGTTTTGGGAGAGAACAAAGGAGGCAGACATATAGAGATAAATAATCTGGTTTCTGTAGATAAACCATGCTCTTTATTGTTTTGATGGATTCACAGAAGTCTTCTCCTTGGGCTTTCTCATCACCAGTCTTTACTTTCGAGTACATGCTGCCTGGCGTTTCAAAATCAAGGCCAACCTGCAAGGTGACAGAAGGTGTGAAACACCTGCTCCTGGGATGCCTGGATACAGAAGCATTCAGGGTTGACAGGGTGTCTGCTAGCTAAACAGAAAGGAAGAAATGGAAAGAAATCAGAACTTGATCACCTGGTGATCAAGAATAGTTGAAGGGACTCATGGATAGCTGTTACCTCTAACATATTTCCGATCATCTAGCAGGCCTTGTGGAGAACCTGACCACTCTCCCAGTTCAACAGCAGTTCCAGCTGTCCAGGAGCAGCTCTGCTGACGCCCCTGCCAACGTTGGCCCTCATTCAGGGCCTGCCGACCTCGAATCTCTCCTCTCTTCTCTGACTTTGCTCCTACTTTCCTTTCTGCTGATGGCACTAAGCCTGCCTCTCTCCATCCTCCTGATTTCAGAGCTTCTGAGACTGTGTTCTCACAGAGTCTGCTTGTTACCTTCCTGGTTGCAGGCTTTACCGTCTCTCCCTCTCTCTCTCTCCGATACACTCTTAAAAGGAAATCAGACTGATTTCTTAGATCCTCTCCAATACAGAATTGCTCGTCCTGCACAGAGTTTTCTAGCAAGCATATGAAAGGCTACATTTGGTTTCAAGGGTCCTGGCTAAATTCGATGGGCATGATGGTGTTGTGGTCCACATAAACTATGGCGACAGATGTGCGAGGAGTCACTCCTGGACAGGGAGCTGTGAGCATGGTGTGTACTGAGAAAAGCATTAACTCCCGTAAAATTCTGAGGCTGCTTCCCAGTTTTGCCTAGGGTTTTCTAATCCTATTAGAATGCAAAAATTAGTGCAGAAGGAGCAAAGACGATGAGTTAGCAGTCCAAGTAGTCAGATAGTCAGTCAGTTCAATCGCTCAGTCATGTCTGACTCCTTGAAACCCCATGAATTGCAGCACGCCAGGCCTCCCTGTCCATCACCAGCTCCCAGAGTTCACTCAGACTCACGTCCATCGAGTCCGTGATGCCATCCAGCCATCTCATCCTCGGTCGTCCCCTTCTCCTCCTGCCCCCAATCCCTCCCAGTAACAGAGTCTTTTCCAATGAGTCAACTCTTTGCATGAGGTGGCCAAAGTACTGGAGTTTCAGCTTTAGCATCATTCCTTCCAAAGAAATTCCAGGGCTGATTTCCTTCAGAATGGACTGGTTGGATCTCCTTGCAGTCCAAGGGACTCTCAAGAGTCTTCTCCAACACCACAGTTCAAAAGCATTAATTCTTCAGTGCTCAGCAGTTAAAGAATCAATACACTGAATGCCTGCTCTAGCATAATATATACTGTATTATAATATACATAAAATACACAGATTCTTTCTTTCAATATTGTTTAAAATATGCTATAGGCTGGGAGGCCAGATAATGAGGTTAGGGTGAGGTTAAAAAAAAAA
>SJYX01017712.1:0-15919 GCA_006410675.1 Oreotragus oreotragus | reverse complement strand
CTCAATCGTATTATTACTACAGCATGTGGTGGTGGTGGTTTAGCCGCTAAGTTGTGTCTGACTCTTAGGGACTGTACCCCGCCAAGCTCCTCAGTCCATGGGATTTCCTGGGAAGGATACTGGAGTGGGTTGCCATTCCCTCCTCCAGGGGATCTTCTCAACCCAGGGATGGGGATCTTCCTGAACCAGGGGTTGAACCCAGGTTTCCTGCTCAGCAGCCAGATTCTCTACCACTGAGCCACCTGGGAAGGCCTTATTGCAGCATAGATATAACTGTAGTTAGGGAAGTGATTTTTCTGATGCTAGCAAACTTGGTGCCATAGTCAGTCTTCACCCTGATTTTTCACTCTGCCCAAGTTTTATCCATGAGCAGGGAATGGAAAGGGGTTGCCTTGTTCAGGTGTAAGGCTAATTACTGAACACAGGGCCAGTGGAGCAGGCAACAAGTAAGGGCTAAACCTAGACCCTGATTATCCCGATCCACTAGCAAGTCATGTACCCCACCCTAGGGCTGTGCCTCCCGGAGGGAGAGATGCCTTCCTTCTAATTCATGTCAAGGTGCCGGAGGGGCTAGCAGTGGCCATACAGGGTGACCATTAGATTCAATTCAAGTCACTAAACTCTATTTCAGGCTGCTGACCAAGTGCAGGTAGAAGGTGAAACGAGGAAAGCAGCCATCTGTCTTCCTAAGCTGCTAGTACACAATCAGCTATTAACATTCCTCTAATTTCAGTTCCATTTCCACTCCAAGCCCAGGCAATCCTGTTCTTCAAATCCTCCTCCTCTCCTTCTAGCAACTCCTCCAGCATGCCTAGCAGGTGGTCAGTACTAATTAGTGATGAGTAACATCCCACCTGTCCACTCCACTGCCTCAGGAGCTCCCAGGGAGCAGAGAAGCTACGCCAGCTCCTCCATCCTTGTGACAGTGTCCGCTGAAGTGCACTGGGGTCTCAAATGTCTCTGAATTTCAGTCTTCTACGTCAGTGGTCCTCAACCTTTTTGGCACCAGGGACTGGTTTCGTGGAAGACAGTTCTTCCACGGACGGGGGTGGGGGTGGGATGGTTTGGGGACAATTCAAGGGAATTACATCTATGGTGCACTTTACTTTTAATTTAATGCAACCATTGATCTGACAGCAGGTACTGGTCCATGGCCCAGAGGCTAGGGACCCCTGCTGTATGTAATCTAGCTTTAACATCATCACAATTATGTAGACCTCTTCCATTTAATCTGAACCCTTGAGTCTTTCACAGTCCTGATTGGATTAGCAACTCCTAAAACTCTGCTGAATACAACTGACCTAGAAAAGTACAAACAGAAAATTCTACACTTAACGTCAAGTGAATTTTTGGGTCCCCCCAAATCTTTTTTATCCTGAGCTCCCTCCCAGTCCATGGATGCCAGCCTGTCTTCTGAAAATTAGATCCAAACAACAAGCAGAGGAAGGAGCTTGCTCTACTGTCTCTAATAGCAATAAACATCTTGAGAAAAGCTTTACAAGGGCTGAATTCTCAAAGGACACGAAAGCAGGGGCAAAATTCTGGAGCCTGAGTTCTCTCTTCCCCGAGTCCAAGAAGGAGAAAATTACGTAGTGGCACTAGAAAAGGAAGCCGCTAGTTTAATTCCCAGGACATAGGAAAGAAGGAAAAAAAAAAGTTGTGGAAATATGTCCAAGATAGAGACATCCCTAGAGGATTATCTGGGAGGAAGCCCTGTTCCCACACGACACTGGTGGCTTAGAGCTGGGAGCGTGGTCGAGAGAAGGAGAAATCCCTAGCCTACGGCAGGGCGTGTGGGTGAGAATCTCAAGCTGGAGGTTGTGACACATTTTGTCCTACAGAAATATTGTTAGAAAAAGTGCCTGAGTCTTATTACTGCTGTACTTCAACAGAGCAACTGGCTATTTTGAGAATTAATTTCAAACTCTTGTGTAATAATGTTGTTTCTGCAAAAAAAATATAATTTGCTTGCCAAAGAATTGACTTAAAACGAGCTTTTGGAATTGCTACTTGACTACTACAGTGCATTTGGATCATTTTCCAACACAAATTTCCTTTCTTTCCTTCTCTGCCTCCATTGGGGGAATGTTTGTTCTATTAAAGTTGGCCTCGGCCATGTAATTTTCATCGGCCAATGGAACACGGACAGAAATAGCAGGGTACCTTTGCCAAGCCTACCTAGGCCGTTAGGGGCACTGTATGTTTCTGCTTGCCCCTCTGGGAGGACCCACCTTCCTTCTATGATGAGAAAAACACACCCCAGGGAGCCAAAGTCCCTTTGGCCTGGGTCCCAGAATGCGACACATGGGGAAGCCCAGTACTTGACCCACTGGCTGAAGAAGAGTTGTTTTAGATGACTCACAGAGCTGTCTCTGCCAACGTGCAGACCCATGAGGAAGAGACAAAGGTTTACTGCTGAATGCTAGTGAGATATTTATTTTGGTTGTTTGTTATGCAGCAGAAGCAGACAAATACAAGTATCCAAAAAAAAAAAAGTATACTACCTCAGGCTCTGAAAGCAGTTAGATAGCAAGAACTCCAAAACTTCTTTTCTACAGAGCATCATGTCTGGAGGACGTACCCAGCCTCCAAAGTTAATCACGATGAATGGGGCGAAACTTGTAAAGATATGTAAGTTTGGGTTGCTAAAAATAATTCTTCCCCTAAACTGTTTTGCTACTGCACACTACTTTCCCTATAGATTTACATAAGAGTGTTTATAAATGTTGATGTATATATCCATACACATATGACTGAAGCATCGTATAAAGTCAACTTTTTTTCAGATAGAAATGAAGGATTACTCTTCAAGTGTTAAACTTTAAAATGCTAATTGTCAACAATTTTCCCTTCCCTTGCCCTCCTCGGTAAAACATTTTCAATAGAGGAACAGTACTTTGAGGGTCGCGGGGGTCTTTCTTGTACTGAATGGCCTGCTTTCTCAGCTTTACAGTTCTAGCTCGTGTCTCTCTAAGACGAAACGGTGAGAGCTCTTAGATAGTTCTGAGGTTTAAGGTCTTGAACTGTCCTTTCCCTGAATGTCTGTGCATATTATGCTTCACGCTTAACCCTTAGCTGGTCATGATGTTATTGGCTCTGCTTTTTAAATTTTTTAAAACTGACTGTTGGCTGTGCTGGGTCTTTGCTGCCGTGAGCGCGCTTTCTCCAGCTGCAGTCCACAGGCTTCTCACTGCGGTGGCCTCTCCCGTTGTGGAGCATGGGCCCTGGAGCATGCAGGCTTTAGGAGCTGTGGCACACGGGCTTAGTTGCTCTGAGGCTTGAGGGATCTTCCCAGACTAGGGATCGAACCCGTGTCCCCCTGAATTGATGGCCGGATTCTTAACCACTGGACCACCAGGGGGGTTCTGAGCTCTGCTTTTTACTCCTCTCCTCGGCTCTTCTAATTTCTGCTGCCGCTCCTTATCTACCAACTTCCTTCTCTCTTTAGTAGGTTTCTCTGCTCCTTTTTCATCTCCTGCTACTTCTTTAGATTAGCACCTATAGTCTGACTTTGAAAGCCACCACCGTGATCAGGGGACCTTGAATGAACACGTGGGATTGTCTGTTATCTTTAAATTTTAAGTTCTTCTTGGTGATTCCAACTGATGCTGGGGCCAGGAAATCTTTGGGGCTGTCTTTGGATGTTCCAGTAGCTGAAACAGTGGGTTACTTTACTTAAAGTTGTTCATCATTGTGACTCTCTACCCAGAACCCTCTATTGAGAAAAACATTTCATTCAAAGTTCCTGCTGAAAAGGAAAGCCTATGGTGGCTATGTTTTATATCAGGTAGTCCTCACCCACTCCCAGCATAGCTGATTGGGCCAGGAGTGCAGCTTGGCCTTAGGTACCAACCCATACCATGGTTTGGCAGCAAAAGGGTGAGGTGTGCCAGCCAGATTCCTCTCTATAAGAATCAGATGAAGGAAACAGAGGCAGGGAAAATGCTAGCAGAGGGACTGGAGTGGAAAGGATCCATGAATTAGTAAGTTCTGGTAGTCAAGAGACCAGCTGATGTTAAGGGGAAGAGATAGCAGGACTGAAAGGAAGCAATGAGGTGGAGAGAAGGGCAGGGAAAGGAACTGGTAAGAGAAGGTGATGCACAGCAGTGACATACTCTGGACGGCTCTCCACCTGCAGGCCACCAGAAGCAACCCATCAAATCTCCTTTTCTTAAGGTAATGCAAATACATGCTTGGCTGCATTCTGGGTTAAAGAATGATTCCCCAAACAATAATTACATAAGATTAGAATCAGACCCCCCACCCCCGAAATGAGCTGTGAAATGTAAGAGAAATCAAGGAAGAAATTTCCTCGATAGCAGGTAAACCATTGGGTATGTATGCAGTATACAGTGAGCCTCTGTCTAGGTGAATGTTCTCCTTTCTAATTAATCTGTCTCAAGGGACGCGGGCCAAGGTTCTTAGTGCGTGTCTTACAAAGAAACAGCAGGGAGGGAATAGGGCTGTCCTCATCTGTAATTTGGCAGTGGAGGGAACTTTTGCCTAACCATCAGGAAGTGAGCCGCCATCAGGTGGAGATGGAGTTAGGGCTTTCACTGGGAAAAATCCATGGCTCTGCAAACAGGCCAATCAATGGCTGTGTCCATACAGAGCTGAAGCATAACATTTCTCCTCAGACTTATAGACTCTTAGGTCTGTATCTAAGATTTGTAATACACTGACAGAATGGGAGACTGGCTCCTCTGAGTCTAGGAGCACTTCCTTGGCTAGATATCAAAGGCTGCTCATTTGGCTGGTAAAGAATACACTCATTACTACTCACTGGGTCCCAGATACCAGGAGTGGTCAGGAGGTACATTTGTCCACTCTGCCCTGGTCTCCAAGTACAGGGAACTATGTACAAAGCCAAGTATATAAGTTTGAGTCTCAAACAGGGCATAGACCTTTGTTTTTGGTGAGGTATTTTATACGTCAGGGCACGTTCAATACTTCTTAAATAAATCAGTAACTGGAAGGAGTCTTGCTATTTGGTTCCTTTGGAAAAACATCTTCCTAAAGATGTGCCTGTTAAAGAAAAGGCACATTTAAAATGCCAAACAAGCTGCTTAACGTAGCAGGAAAGTGTAAACAAGGAAACATAATATTTACTTCTACCGAAGCATATGTTTAGATGAATCCAGAGGATTCTAAGGCTGCATTCAAAAGAACATTAAAAAATGGCAGAATGAAAGGGTGTGAATCAGACTCTTTCCCTTTCTATAGGACCTGAAGACAATGCAGAATCAAAAGTCACTAGCTGCCATAGGGGTGAAAATGAAAGCTGCAGAGAGATTTTGGCTCTGTCCTGTGAGGCTGAACTGATGCTGTGCCCAGCACTCACTGTGGACATAGGACTTCTCAATAGCAGTAACAATTCATTGCGTATCAATGCAATATCAACACGTATCAATATCAATGCATTACCCATTATCATCATAAGAGGGAAGTAACGTCATTAATCTAAAATGTGTAGGCAAAGCATCACCAGTGCACTAAAAATATTAGCTGATGAGTTCTATTCATGAGCGCAGAGAGGACCAACTCTGCATCGTGTGAACTTACCAGAAGTAGGTCTTTGCCTTGTTCATCAATGTCTGTTACAAACTTCTCAATTGGTTGTGGAGATTTTGAGTGAAAAGCCTGCCTGGGTAGGGCAACATCTCTAGGCCAGTCCTCTTCTCCCGGGAGTCCAATTACGCTACAAAAGAACCACAGGTGAACGTAAGCATGAGCTATTATGCTGAAGCGATTTTTCTACCATTTCCAGAAGAAGGTGAAGTCTAAGGGAGGGGCCTGGGGGAACACAGAGCCGCAGGAGTCCACCACTTGTATGACTGGCAGGACTCTTCTCTATGCTACCGCAATATGGTGATCCTGGCGTGGAGGGCAATCTCACAGGAGAACTATGAAAGCCACTGGGAAGAGACAAATGCAGTCACTCTGGCAGCAGCTGTGAAATGTAAGAGATCACCCAGAAACGGAGACTATTCCCCATATGCCCTGAAACACTGTCAGACCAGGATCTAAATACTCAATGGACACATCATGTTTTCCTTTATGCCCCAGACGGCTTTTTGTGTTCTGATCAAATACTCCTGTATTGACACACTTTTAGGATGCTCATCTAACATGATTTGTTGACACATAAACTTGGTTGCATTTTGGGTTAAAAAATGAGTCCCCAAACAGAAATTACATAGATTAGAGTCAGACCCCACAGATGAGGCTAAAAGGTATGTTAGTTCTGTGTAACAGAAACACTATTTTATCATTTAATATCAAATTTAACTTATTTATTACATATTACAAATTTACCTTATTTACATATTTTATACAGTTATTTTTTGTTATTGCAAAGTGAGCAAACAATTCATTAAAAAACCTGTTATTGTCTGTTTCCTCTGAGACTCATCCTAGGATCAGAAATGCAGAGAAAGAACTGATATAAAGGCAGCACAAGCTTTGGAAACAGGCAGAACTGGATTAAAATCCTGAACCTACCTTATCAGTAGGTAAGAACAAATTATTTAACTTCTGTGAGTCTCAGTGAGTCTTTATTTATATGACAGGGATAATAATTTGTGGTGTTAAGGATTAGCAATGATTTCTATAAAATGCACAGCACAGTACCTGGCACACAGGCTCTGTCAATATCAGTATCAATGTACTGCGTATCAATGCATATCAATATTAATGCATTACCCATTAGTATCATAAGAGGGAAATAATGTTATTCATCTAAAATGTGCAGGCAATGCGTCACCAACATACTGAAAATATCAACTGATGAGTTCTATGGGTGTGTGACGTAAGGTTCTTCAGAACTATTAGTAAGTCTGTGCCTTACTCAACTGATACATTATGTAGATGTTCCTTATAACTTACATGCAGGTAGCAAGTAGGGTTGAACAAGGAAATTCGGGGGAAGCAAGAACTTATCTCTCATACAGACTCTGATTAATTCTGAACCCTGGTTGCTGCAGCGGGAAAGAATCTGCCTGCCAATGGCAGGAGATGCAAGAGATGCAGTTCAATCCCTGCATCAGGAAGATCCTCTGGAGAAAGAAATGGCAACCCGCTTCAGTATTCTTCCCTGGGAAATCTCATGGACAGAGGAGCCTGGTGGGCTACAGTCCATGGGGTTGCAAAGAGTCAGATACAACTTAGCGACTAAACAAGAACTGCAAGAAAAATTAGAGTTTAGCGGACAGAATATATGGCTATTCAAATACTGAGCAAACTCTTCTGACTACAGTTAGAAATGGTGCTGCCTGCACTATAGTCTCCTTGGCTAGTACTTGCTGGGCCTGAGGCCTGGGTGGTGGTGTGGTTGGGGTGTTCTCTTGAATGGGTCTCCAGGGTGTCGGAACAGGTAGTGGTAAATTCCACAAGATTTCTGCATGACTTTGTTTCCCTTCTCTTACCTCGACAGAGCCCAGGCCACAGGTCTCACCTGGGAAGAGCAGACGCCTGCCACGGGGTGTCTGGTGAAAGTCACTGTTACCCCACCCGTGTCAGACATGCAGGGAGAGCCAGGTTACTGAGGCAGACAGAGAGACTCACAGACACAGTTACTGAAACAGATGAAGGGAAATGACAACTTGAGCAACAAACAAATTTAATAGCAAGATCTAGAATAGGAATAAAAAGAAGACAGCGAGAACGTTACCATTAATTATTAAAAAAAAAAATGTGTGTGTGTTTGGATAGAATGGGACAGGCAGAGGAAGAACAGAAGAATGTTTACTAAATAACTTTAAAACATTGCCTTTCTTTCATTTTTGGCTTTTTGGCCATTTTTATATCAATATTTTTGTGTGCTGTTACCAGTTACCTAGAAATCAATTATAACAACTCTTAGTACAAGATGAAAATCTTTTTTTATTTGCAGTTTTGAATATATTTATGTTGAGTTAAATCTGGCAATGTTGGCAGCTGAATGCCAAAAGTTCTCAGAAAAAGTGTCCCTATATGTATATAAATAACTTTTAAAAGTGTTTAAAAATCTACCACCTCCTGAGACATATAGCTTAGATATTATTATTTTCATTATATAGGTGGGGAAACTTAACATGAGGAACAAAATGAATGGTCAAAGCCACACAGAGAGAGTTCAGCCCAGAGGCTGGAGAGAGCTTACTCCAAATCCATTATTTTATTTCCATTTTACTATGACTCTGCTCTTAAAAATGCTCTACAGTGTCACAGATTAAAAGCACTCAGTTTCACTTTCAAAGTACTTGCTGTCCTTTGAAAGTACAAATCTTCCAAAACACAGAAAGACTTTTCCCCTTAAGAGAATGTGAATATGGCTTCCCTTTAAAATATATTCAGTTTAATATCTATTATGAACTTTTATGGTCCATACGTGAGTGTTGTGAAATTCTAATAGGTCCATTCAAAAGGGCGTGCATCGAATTTCAGTATTTGGATCAAGCTGAAGATAAGCCTTAAAAGTTGACATTTGCATTGGAAAGGCTGACAGAGCACAAAATCTATAAAAGTGAAAGTCACTCAGTCGTGTCCCAACTCTTCGCAACCCCATGAACTGTATAGTCCACGGGATTCTCCAGGCCAGAATACTGGAGTGGGTAGCCTTTCCCTTCTCCAGGGGATCTTTCCAACCCAGGGATCAAACCCAGGTCTCCTGCAGTGCAGGTGGATTCTTTACCACAAGGGAAGCCCACAAAACCTATAAATGGCATGAATGGCTGGGACAGAAATTATTTTTCAAGTACTTCAAAGGGACACTAGGGTGCAGCATTGTCCCTTTTCTCTACGCCAAAGTAACGAAAGCCTTCGGAGGAAACCGAACAGAATTACAGTGACGCCAGAAATCAAGAAGTAAAATCTAAAGGCACAAAACGTATCGAGCTTCACGGCTTCTTTTCTATGGGCAACCTAGATCTCAGGCCTTTGCCAGAAATGGAACTGGCTTCCCTTGGAAGCAAGTCAAATGTCAGAGGTTCCTTCTGGTCCATTTGCTGGGCTTCACGCACTTGGGGCACCAGCAGTGTTAAGGGCGCTGGAGGCAGACAGAACACCCAAGTGGGGTCAGCTAGAAAAAGCACGCGAAGGACTTCGGGGTCTGACAAGCTGGCTTCAGTCAAAACTGTTCTTACTTTTAACAAGACGGTCACGGGTAGGCCTGAGTATCACGGTTCCCTCTTCACGATCACATGCACACAAAACATACTCAACAGGGATAGGCAAGAACAGATGGGAG
Organism: Oreotragus oreotragus; assembly: GCA_006410675.1. Classification (NCBI taxonomy): domain Eukaryota; kingdom Metazoa; phylum Chordata; class Mammalia; order Artiodactyla; family Bovidae; genus Oreotragus; species Oreotragus oreotragus. The sequence goes on along the minus strand of SJYX01017712.1, from coordinate 6,693 downwards.
TTCATCCCTGAATGACCGGAGAATCGGACACCCAGAAGCAGAGTCTCGTGCAAGTTTGGTCCTGAGTTGGTCCATCCTACAGAGTGGACAGTAGCAGCGGCAGGAGCAATCACTGTGGTATACCTGTCCTAGACCTGGGAAGCCCCCAGACAGTGGAAGGAGCACATGCATTTTCCAGGCCTGAAAGCCACTGGGTCTGACACTCAGCAGTGAGGCTGGCACTCACAGAAGCCTGCTGCAGCTGCTTCTAGTTGCCAAAAGAACAAACTCAGGTTCCCGTTTTATCCCAATTGTCTTCAGCAGCTATGCACGAGAAGACAGTGTTAAAATATAAGGCTTTTTCATCAGTTTTGCAGCCTGAATGTCGTAATAATCATGGGGATTCCTATCAAATGGTACAGACCGATGACTGGAGCTATTTTTGGTTCTAGAACTCCCATTTCTTTTCTTGTCACTCCAATCCTGATGGAGCTTGGCAAAGGATGCCCTACTGCATGCTCTGTGAGAAGAAAAGCCTCTTCTTCACATTCTAGACACACAGAAGCATCCACAGTCTCACATGCACAGACACGCAAACACTTAATGCAACTCTGAAAATCATCAAGAAGCTACGTCACAGACAACTGGAACCAAAGAATTCAAGCACAAGGAAGGACCTCTGTCACTTCGCAGGTGAAGAACAAAAAGATGAAACAATTAATGATGAACTACAGTAAGAGCTAGCATTCTTACAGGTATTTTTTATGTAATACCAGGCACCAGGTAAGTCCTCTACCCAGTGCTCGAAGTGACCTTCTCAAGACTGCATAGCTCTTTAGCCACAGACAGAGGAATGGAACCTAGGATTCTCATTTCCTTTTTCAGTGTTCCAAAGAACAATCAATTGAGTAGCGGACCATCCTTTGCCCAGGAAGACAAAACCAAACAAGGCAAAGCCAACCTGGCTGATTACGGGATGTTCAACGGGGACACGAAGCCCAGTGAATAAGGATGGGTTACCAGGCTGAGCGCCCCACCCTCTGATGGTGGAAGCCTCTGAAAAGACCCCAAGCAGACAACACAACAGAACCAAAGAACGGGAGCTCAGCCAAGCAAAGGGGAGCTGCCGACAGAGCCACACGAGCAACACACACGCTTCCAGGGCAGAGCAGTCAGGCCGCACGTCATGACGGGCTCTGCACGAAACGGCACGTCTACCACACCCCCACTCACCACGCAAATAGTAACACTGTCTGCAGCAGCAGCTTGGGGTAGGAGAGACAAGAGATAAACGCATTATACGAACGTCAGAGGAAGGTCATCGTAAATGTTCTAACGCTACAGACACGGACGAAAAATTACAGGTGCTACTTACTCCAAGATTTTTCCTAGCTGGTCGACATCTGAACTTCCACGAAAAAGAGGCCTGAAAGAAAGACACGCATTAAACAAGGAATTTTCTCCAGTTACATTTCAGCCCTGTTTGTCCTGATGATTACTGAACAGAAACCAAAATATTCTTTGGGTGGGGAATAAGTAACCTTTCGTAAATGAAGGTTTTCCTTGCATTCTCCTCACGGTAAGGCTTGATCATGAATATCTGGTGGTGCCTCATTCTCATACTGGGTATCCTTTTTTTTTTTTTTTAATTTTTCACTTGTCTATTTTTAGTTTTGGTTGTGCTGGGTCTTTGTTAATGCGTGCAGGCTTTCTCTAGTTGCGGTGCTCAGGATTCTCTCGTTGTGCGACACGGGCTCTAGGGTGAAAGGGCTTCAGTACTTGCAGCACGTGCGCTCAGTGGCTGCAGTGCACAGGCTTAGTTGCTCTGTGGCATGTGGGAGCTTCCTTGACCAGGGATTTAACCCATATCCCCTGGCTTGGCAGGCGGATTCTTAACCACTGGGCCACCAGGGAACCCCATCCTGAGTATCCTAGTCTTAGTTACTGTAACAACACTGCCACCATCATATACAGGCCCTGGCTTCAAAGTTCTGTTTAACTTTGGGATCGGATGGAACCCATCACTATCTTAAGTCTCAAACCAGAGGTATATGGACTTCTTTGAAATTACTCTTGGTCAGATCCTTCTCAGAGAACCCTTCCTTTTTCTGTAATTGAAGGACAGTTGATTTATAATATTAGTTTCAAGCGTACAGCAAAGTTTTCCAACTCTCTCTCTCTCTATATATATAGATGTATGAACGTATGTATGCGTGCATGCTCAGTCATTTCAGTCATGCCTGACCTTCTGTGACCCCAAGGACTGTAGCTCTCCAGGCTCCTCTGTCCATAGGATTCTCCAGGTAAAAATACTGGAGTGGGTTGCCATTTCCTTCTCCAGGGGATCTTCCCAACCCAGGGATCGAACCCGGGTNTCAGTCATTTCAGTCATGCCTGACCTTCTGTGACCCCAAGGACTGTAGCTCTCCAGGCTCCTCTGTCCATAGGATTCTCCACGTAAAAATACTGGAGTGGGTTGCCATTTCCTTCTCCAGGGGATCTTCCCAACCCAGGGATCGAACCCGGGTCTCCTGCATTGCAGGCGGATTCTTTTTTTTAAATTTCATTTATTTATTTTAGTTGGAGGATAATTTCTTGACAATATTTTGGTGGTTTTTGCCATACACCGACACAAATCATACATGGGTGCACACGTGTCCCCCGATCCTGAACCCCTCTCCCACCTCCCTCCCCACGCCATCCCTCTGCACTGTCCCAGAACACCGGCTTTGAGTGCCCTGCTTCATGCATTGAACTTGCACTGGCCATCTATTTCACACATGGTAATATACACATTTCAATGCTATTCTCTCAAATCATCCGACTCTTGCCTTCTCCCACATAGTCCAAAAGTCTGTTCTTTACATCGGTGTCTCTTTTGCTGTCTTGCATATAGGATCGATGTTACTGTCTTCTTAAATCCCATATGTATGCATTAATATACTGTATCGGTGTTTCTTTTTCTGACTTACTTCACTCAGTATAATAGGCTCCAGTTTCATCCACCTCATTAGAACTGACTCAAACATGTTCTTTTTTATAGCTGAGTNTTGCATATAGGATCGATGTTACTGTCTTCTTAAATCCCATATGTATGCATTAATATACTGTATCGGTGTTTCTTTTTCTGACTTACTTCACTCAGTATAATAGGCTCCAGTTTCATCCACCTCATTAGAACTGACTCAAACATGTTCTTTTTTATAGCTGAGTGATATTCCATTGTGTATATGTACCACAACATCCTTATCCATTTTTCTGCCAATGGACATCTAGGTTGCTTCCATGTCCTGGCTATTGTAAACAGTGTGCAGGTGGATTCTTTATTGCTGAGCAACTGGGGAAGCCCAGCATGTATATAAACATATAAATCATTTTCCATTATAGTTTCTTACAAGATATTGACTATAGTTCCCTGTGGTATTCAGTAGGTCCACATCTATTTTATCTATAGTAGTTTGTATCTGTTAACCTCATACTCCTGATTTATCCCTTCCTCCTCACTTTTCCCTTTGGTAACTAAAGGTTTGTTTTCTGGCGGAGTGCCTTTCTTTAATATCACTCTGCTATCACAGTACTTCCTCATGGGTCTCTCTCCTTCCACTTGTCTGGAACGCTGCAGTGAGCTACCTATGGGGCTGTTTTTTCTGATTATGCCACATCCCTTTCTCCCAGTTTTATGACAGCTAACTATCCCAAGTTCAAAATCCTAACTCGGCTTCAGAGGCAATCGTGAACACGCAAGCCTCATTATCTCATTACTGAGCTTTTAACTGACAACTCACCTAGGGACAAGTGAACTCACTTGGGGACATTTCTGGCACTTTCTTAAGCAGAGAGCACGGAGTTTTCTAGCTTTGTCCCCTAACCTTTGACCTAGTGCTTTACCTGAACCGGTGTCCAGTTAATACATATCTTATCTTATTTTACATATCCTATGGTACACACGTAAAAGTTCCCTAACTCCTGGTTCAATGAATGACACCAAAAGGTATTTTTCAACAGCCATGTGTTTTTAAAAATACATGATGCCTATTATCAGAAATATTTAAAAAATATTACATATCAATTGTAAGGCCTTAAACTGGACCTCTTAAATATTTTTACACACAATAAATTAACTTGCCATATAAGCTATATATGGAGACCCCTGCAAAGTCACTGCAGTTTAGTGGCTAGAAGACACCTTAAAATTCCTCAACCACCCTTTCCATTCAGGCCATTGTCCTAGAAAATCATTCTTTTCTTTCTGTTTTATTTTTAGCCACACCACAACTTGCGGGATCTTAGTTCCCAGACCAGGGATCAAACTGGTGGCCCCTTCTGTGGACATGCGGAACCCTAACCACTGGGCACTACGGAATTCTCAAAAATGGTTGTTTTTCAAATGCAGTGGAAGATAAATTTATTTGTGGTGTCACAAGCTCGACAGTGTTCGCTTTCCCCCGACCCCCAATCCACGGTGAAGCCCAACCCCAGTGCCTCAGAATGAGACTGTATTTAGATACAGTCTTTAAAGTGTCCCTCGGTTGTGTCTGACTATTTGTGACCCCATGGACAGTAGCCTGCCAAGCTCCTCTGTCCATGGAGTTTCCTAGGTAAGAATACCGCAGTGGGTTGACATTCCTTCTCCAGGGGATCTTCCTGACCCAGGGATTGAACCCGGGGCTCCTGCATTGCAGGTCAATTCTTCACCACCTGAGCCACCAGGGAAGTCCAATTTAAAGTGATGCTGCTACTGCTGCTGCTAAGTCGCTTCAGTCGTGTCCGACTCTGTGTGACCCCATAGACGGCAGCCCACCAGGCTCCGCTGTCCCTGGGATTCTCCAGGCAAGAACACTGTAGTGGGGTGCCATTTCCTTCTCCAATGCGTGAAAGTGAAAAGTGAAAGTGACAAATGAGGTCACAAGGATGGGCTCCAATCCTGAGTGGAGTCCTTCTGAGATGTGGAATCCAGAGGCACGTGTGCCCACGGAGAAGTGATAACATGAGCACACAGCAGAAGGCGAGCCAAGGAGAGCGCTCGCAGAAAAACCCAACCATCTGACACCTTGATCCTGGGCTTTCAGCATCCAGAACTGTCAGAAAACAAACTTCTGTCGTTGAAGCCACCCAAGGCTTCAGTATTTTGTTGCAGCAACCCTAGCAAACTAACACAAACATCACTAATGCAGCCAAATTAGTAACGAATTTTGGTGACTGAGATGCCGTGCTCCTGGGGCAGTGGGCTTGGGTTTGATCCCTAGTCAGTGAATTAGATCCCACATGCTGCAACAAAGAGTTTGCTTCCTGCAACTAAAGATCCCACATGCTGCAACTGAGGCCTGGCACTGCCAAATAAACAAACATTAAAGGAGCTATGGGGCTGGGTTCTAAAAGACATCCAGAGAGGTCTTAAGGTGAGAAGCCAAAGTTTCTGAAAACCTCAGTAATGGACTCCCAGCAGCTACGATTCATACAGCACTGGTGTTGTATCTGTCCTAGTGCCATGGGCTGGCCTAACGTCGTCTCCTTTAATTCTCACCAAAACGTCAGGAGCGAGACAGTATTACTGTCATCCCTATTTTCTGATGAGGAAACTGAGGACTGGGGAAGCTTCCTGACTTCTAAGCACTCATAACAAATTGCAGACTTAAAATGTAATCCAGGTCTGCTCGGCCCCAAAGCCCAGGTGCTTCATTACGATGCTGTGAAACTTTGATTTTTGGCTACTAATGTTCTCTGCAATCACAGACAGTCACTTTAGCTGAGCCTCTGGGGTGAAGAACAGGGGCCCTTGACGAGCCCTTTGTAGAGAACCTGATGTCTTTTAAGTGGGTGCCTATGGGTTTTTATAAGGAATTACTTGTTTGCTTGTTAATGGCTGTGCTGGGTCTTCGTTGCTGCACACTGGCTTTCTCTGCTTGCAGGGCAAGGGCTTCTCACTGTGTGGGCTTCTCTTGCGGAGCTCGGGTTCTAGGGCATGTGGACTCACGCAGTACTTGTGGTGTGAGGGTTTAGTTGCCCCTTGGCATGTGGAATCTTCCTGGACCAGGGATCAAACCCATGTCCTCTGCACTGGCAGGTAGATTCTTAACCACTAGACTACCAGGGAAGTCTGTCTATGGGATTCTTACATTGCTTTGCAAGCGTCCAACTATCTTTAAATTCTTGCTCTACCTGAACAAGGAATAAAGCAATTCACCAGATCAAGGCTTTCTATCCTTACTGACTGATGGCCCTTCTAGATCTTTAAATTCTTCCTACAGCCCAATCCTTTATAGCTGTTTAGCTCACACATCTTCGTGGATACATCATCTTTTAACTCTTTGGGATGCATAGAACTCAAGTCACACAGAATCAACAGTTCTCTCTCTTTTCACACTCACCTATTTCCTTAATATTAAAAGTATAAATATATAAAGCTAAGTGTAGCCGGCATTAGGTTTGGGAACAGGAACAAAAGTCCCCTCCTTGTCAAGCAAGTATCTGAGACAGCTGGAGAGGTGAGGGTGCCAGGCCAGCAAGCACAGAGGCCCCGGGAGCATCAGTCTAATCTGCTGAGCTGGTTAAGTTGCTATGTCAACATGCCAAGCCCCTCACCCTTCTTGAGAAAGACTGGTATCCACAAGCACAAGTGAAATTACTTGGGAGGATTATGGAGCAGTTTAAAATAAGTATGTTGGCATAGCTATGGCGAAACAAACAAAGCAGATAAACTTGAATGGATGTTTT
>SJYX01017711.1:0-10826 GCA_006410675.1 Oreotragus oreotragus | reverse complement strand
CAACCCACTCCAGTATTCTTGCCTGGAGACTCCCACGGACAGAGGAGCCTGGTGGGCTACAGTCCATGGAGTCACAAAGAGTCAGACACGACTAAAGAGACTTAGCATGCACATTAGGACAACTGACTTTTTCACCCGTCTCCTTCTCAAGTGTTAAAAAGGAAAACATCTAATTCCTCCCTCCAGTATCATTTGTAGGTAGGAGATAGGTCCCTGGTTTTGCTTCTAACTGGCTGGTTGGTCCTGGGTATCTGATTTCCCGTTCCTTTTAGGTTTATCTTTATATGCTGATCAAGTGCAGTAGTTGGAGCAGATGATTTGTAAAGTCAGTTCTTGTATTGAAATGCATGATCTGATGATGTACAGAGATGGAAAATTTTAGATAAGCCCTGAACAATAGCAAAACCTTACTAATAAGGATACCATAAAGGCTAAGAATGCAAACTGCTAGTCTCTTGGGACTTTATCTTTGAATCCAGAAAGATAATTCTGGGAAGATACTTTATAGTTCATTTTACTTGAGTTCCAGTTAATGTTAAAGTCAAGATTGAATACAAAGGAGGTTAATAATTTGCTCTCCTCTTCGAAGCCCCACCTCAGGGTCTATCTGTGTATTTTTGTGCCAGGATTGGAATTAAATAGTTGAGACATGATTTTAGTTATTCCATTAGTCTCAACTGTTTTTTAAGGAAAAGAAATTTTTTCTATCCTGCTTCATTTAAATTCTTTATCATTTTTCAAGTATTTATGGAACCCTTAATAATTTCTCCTATTACTCTTGGTAACATGATAATTTACTCAAAAAAATGTGTTCTTTGAATCATCTGAGGATCTTGATAAAAATAAATTCCCTAAATCCCTTTTTAATTAAGGAAGATTCAGAAGTCCGTTGTACCCTGTGCTGAAGCACACTTCTTTCTCAGCATTTTTCTTCTGCTTTATTATCCAGAGGAATGTGAGAATCCAGATAAAGACCATTTGGTTTTATCTAGGTCAGGCCTAAAAGTCTCCTCGTGGGAAGCATGGATTCCCTGATATGACAAAGTCAAAATGATTTCTAATGCCAATGAATCTGTAAAATTAAAAAAAAAAAGTTTCAGAGAGCAACAGAAGGGAACAAAAAGCCAGTTAGACAATCCTTTTTAGGAAAAAAACAAAACAAAACAGGATCTTGAGTTAGAAAATGAGAGCTGTGGCCTTGGCTCTGTCCCTTGGACACAATTTCCTGCTGTTTACAGGGACATTGATAATACTTTCCCCATGGTGCTGTACCGTAGGTTACCTGTGGTGGTACAGGTGGTATGGGTCTCCCAGGGAGCCCAACTGGTGCCCCATCTTTGCTGATTAAACTCTGGACCAAATGAGAAATAAGATGAAGTGTCAGTAAGCGTTCACTGATGAAAGCTAGCTTGGTAGGTGTAGCTCAGTACAGGAGCTACAATTAATGTGCAATTCCTGACACCCAGGTCTCAACCCTGGAACAAAATGGAGGTGGGGAGAGACATTCCTTCTGACATTGCTAATTCATACTGGGACACTGTATTGGCTTTCTCATCTTCAAGCAACCAACCTGTGTAACTTAAACAGAACACTTTTATTAGAGGAGTGACTAATGCGCAGAACTCAGAATGCACAAGAAGGGTAAGAGCCAAGCTCCCCTGGAGGCGAGGCTGGGTTGAGGAGGCCACATGAGTCTCATGGCAGAAACATTAGGGCGAGGGCCCGGACCTTCTGTGACTGGAGTGACAACCATTTGTGGTCTCCTTATTTTTCTGTTCAAGATTCAGGATCCAAGGAGGGAGCATCAGCGTGCCATGGCTTTGGTTACCTGACTTTCCTTGGACAGGGGTGAGTGGAGCCCTGAGGGGGTCCTAGCACTCTCTGTGTAGTGCTGAAGAGTCAATACCAGTGAAAGAAATCAGGCTTCTATTAGGAAGGGGGGATAGCTCTCCAAAAGTAATAAGATTCCAATGCAGTCACTATCATATTATGAATTCGTAACAGAGCAGGACCCTGTGAGGCCTTCCTGGACAGACCTTTTCCTCATATACTCTGCTTCAGCTCCTCTCTGAAGTACCCAGATAATAATGTCTGATACACACTTCTTGAGTGGTTGATGCTACAACTTCCACCAAATGGAAGAAATTAACACATTCGCTTTGGAGTCTGGCCAGAACCAGGAAATATTTGCAATAATTTATTGCCCATTTATTTTACCTCCCATAAACCAATCATAGTTGATCATAAGCTGATCACATACCCCTTCCTTTCCTTGCCTTTAAAAATGTTTTGCTGAAACCCATTGACTTTGAGCTTTTTATGCATTAGCTGTCCCAGATATTTGCATGGTGCCTTACAATAAACCCTGCCTGTTGCTTCCCTACTGATAGCACAACCTGCTGTCAGTAGACTGCCTTTACTGCTCATGGATGAGTGGGCCCAAGTTTTTGTCTGCTAACACATTTTGCTTGCCTATAGATCTAATCCAGGGTTTGTATACAAGGTCCTTTAGATTTTGTCCTGAGCCAAAATTTCTAAATTTCTAGTCTTATTTGTCACTTTCTCACACTTTCTACTCTGATCATTACTTGTACACACCACGTCCTTTCATATTTGTGATCCTAGTTTTCATCTGCCTTTCTCCCTCTCTACCTTCTCACTTTATACCTGGGAAACTTCTACTCATCCCTCAAAACCCAATTCCTATGTTACTTTTTATCTTTGTGGAAGTGCAAAGTAGAATTAAACCATCTCTTTTTCTCATTGTCTTGTGCTACCATGCACTTATACATCTCTACTATTACACTACTTATCATATTGTATTATATTTATTTATTTGTGCATTTGTCATCATGACAAGGGCAGGGACTATGTGTGCCTCACAATTTGGTACCTTTTACAAAGTAGCAATTTAATATATTTGGTTTTTCCTTTTCTTGAAATCTTCACGTTATGACTATTGATGTGAAGCCCATTAGACTGGAAGTCAGAGAACTCTGTCCTGGCTTTCCATCTTTATGANTGGTACCTTTTACAAAGTAGCAATTTAATATATTTGGTTTTTCCTTTTCTTGAAATCTTCACGTTATGACTATTGATGTGAAGCCCATTAGACTGGAAGTCAGAGAACTCTGTCCTGGCTTTCCATCTTTATGACTGCTGCTGCTGCTGCTGCGTCACTTCAGTCGTGTCCGACTCTGTGCGACCCCATAGACGGCAGCCCACCATGCTCCCCCGTCCCTGGGATTCTCCAGGCAAGAACACTGGAGTGGGTTGCCATTTCCTTCTCCAATGCATGAAAGTGAAAAGTGAAAGTGAAGTCGCTCAGTCGTGTCTGATTCTTCGCGACTCCATGGACTGCAGCCCACCAGGCTCCTCCATCCATGGGATTTTCCAGGCAAGAGTACTGGAGTGGGGTGCCATCGCTTTCTCCATGATTACATAATCATAATGTCTCAGTTTCCTTATCTGCTTGAGAAATAGATTATACTGTATCATTGGCTTATACAAAAGACTAGTCTTAAACAAGAAAAAAGTTAATTTCTCTCTCTTACTTAGCAGGACATCCTGAGATAAGCATTCCAGGTCTGCTATGGTGGTACCGCAAGGTTACCAGGGACGTAAGTTTATTCCCACTGATGCTCCACACTGCTCAGGAGCTGCCTTGTAGTCCAAGATGGCTGCCTGGGTCAGTCTAGGCTCTGTCGGTATGGAAAGTAGAGGAAGGAAGGGGTGAAGGAAAGTCCACCTCATCTCTTTAGGGGTACTTTCTGGAAGTCTACATCATGCTTTTTACATCCAATTGGCCAAAACTTAGACACATCACCAAATATGATGCAAAGAGGAATAAGAAATATAGTTTTCTTCAGCTGGGCAACAACATACTCAGCTAAATGTAAGTGTTCTCTGTGCCAAGACAAAAAGGAGAAAGTATCAGTTCAGTTCAGTTCAGTCGCTCAGTCGTGTCTGACTCTTTGTGACCCCATGAATCACAGCCAGGCCTCCCTGTCCATCACCAGCTCCCGGAGTTCACTCAGACTCATGTCCATCGAGTCCGTGATGCCATCCAGTCATCTCTGTCATCCCCTTCTCCTCCTGTCCCCAATCCCTCCCAGCATTAGAGTCTTTTCCAATGAGTCAACTCTTCGCATGAGGTGGCCGAAGTACTGGAGTTTCAGCTTTAGCATCATTCCTTCCAAAGAAATCCCAGGGCTGATCTCCTTCAGAATGGACTGGCTGGATCTCCTTGCAGTCCAAGGGACTCTCAAGAGTCTTTTCCAACACCACAAGTTCAGAGTTAATTACAGTCTTGGCCATAGTGACTATTTTGATCAAAGTGATTGAAGAAGACATCTTGGGGATTAAAAACTAAACTTAAACTTGAAAGATGAGAACTTAGTTATGCAAAAGGCTATGGAAATAATATGTCATGAAAAATTAGCAAATACAATTGCCATAAGTTATTACACAGGGATCGTGTTACATGTTCATCAAATTTCTGCAAACTCCTGTATCATTTTCCTTTTTCTGGACATTCTAGAAGACCATGTCTCCAAGCCTATATTATAATTAGGATGAGGTCTTGTGACTGAGTACTGACCAATGGCCTTTGTTCCATTTCCAGAGCTGGGAAACCCCCATCCCCTTCTTTTTTCATGGCAATTGTGAATGCATGTGTTGAAGGTATGATGTCCCAAAAGGGAAGTAGTCTGGATCTCTGAGTCACTTTTCAGAGGAGAATATATCAAGCTCTGATATGAGTGATAAATAATAATTTTGGTAAACCACTGCTATTTTGGGATTATTTGTTACCTCAGCATATCCTGTCCTATTTTGGCTAATTTTAGTAATAGAGAATAAATATGACTTGAGAACTGAAAGTGAAGTATAGAGTGGGATGGTATAAGGTGAAATTGGAGAAAGAGGCAGGAATGGGATTAAGGAGACCAGGTAGTGAGGTTATGACAATAATCTAGTTCAGAGGTGAGGATGTTTGGATTAGAGTGATGGTGGTTGAGATGGAAAGAAGCAAATAGACTTCTGGAGCAAGGAAAAAAATCCTTTTATTCAAAAGAAAAATAGAAGAGGAGATATTTTGATTAAAGAAGAGGTAGGATCTAGATCCACAGCCATTTAGTCTCCTCTTTGCCCCTAAGGTTTCTTAACACAACTCTAAGATTCATGGAGACACTGTCTGAAAGTCAGTGGACTAGATGATGCAGAAAACCTTTCCAGCTTTCACACTCTGAGATTTTACTGACTTATTGCTTATGAGATCTCTAGCCTGGCCTATCTTCAGTTTGGATATTGGGTAAGTTAAATGTTAATTTGAGGAACCAGACTAAAAATTAATTACTGAATGAAATCTTTGGAAACTAACAGCTGAGCATAGTGCCAAAAAATGTAGATGCTTCATAAAAACACATTTTAAAAAAATATACTTTTTTCCAATTAAATAATTAACATGTGTTTTTTTTAATGTGAAACCTTAAAAAATGTGAAGAGAGAAAGAGATTTCATAAAAGTCACTTACAGTTCCACAACCCAGAAAGAAACAGCATTCATTTACATTTTGGTTTCATCAGGGTGAAGACTGGAGCCTTGCAGGATGGTTGTGTGGCGATTTGTCTGGGAAAGGGAGTGGGTACCATAGAACAGGTCTTGAAATCAGAAAGAACAACATATACAGCACAGATATCTACTTGTATCTTTAGGTGCTCTGAGCTGTGTTCTAAGTTCAGCCACTCCTAAATTGTGGCTACTCCTCTCAGGCTCCAAAAACTCCTACTGGGTAAAGAATGGGTAGGGAATCTGAGTTTTCCAGATGAAATTGTCATATTAGAACCAGATGGACTTGAGATAAGTGCTAATTCAGTCCAACCCCTTGATTTATAGATGTGGGTGGCCCGGTGAGTCACCATGTCTTTGTATGGCAGGGGAAGCACTGTGTGACTTTCCTGGGTCACGAGGAGCAGCATAGCATGGTAGTTTAGAGGAGACTTTGAAAACAGGCTGCCTGGGTGAAATCCCAGTTCTGTAACTTATCAGCTAAATGATGCGAGGCAAGGTATTGAGTTGGGAAAGAGCTGGACCAAAGAGGAAATGGTGGTTAGTTGTGGATGTGTCTGGTGATGAAAGTAAAATCCAATCTGCAAAGAACAGTATTACATAGGAACCTGGAACGTTAGGTACATGAATCAAAGTAAATTGGACTTGGACAGGCAAGAGATGGTAAGAATAAAAATCAACCTCTTAGGAATCAGTGGACTAAAATGGATGGAAATGGGTGAATTTAATTCAGATGACCATTATATCTACTACTCTGGGAAAGAATCATTTACAAGAAATGGAGTAGCCCTCATAATCAACAAAAGAGTCCAAAATACAGTACTTGGGTGCAACCTCAAAAATGACAGAATGATCTCCATTCATTTACAAGGCAAGTCATTCAACATCACAGTAATCCAAGTCTATGCCCCTACCACCAGTGCAGAAGAAACTGAAGCTGATTGGTTCTATGAAAATCTACAAGACCTCCTAGAACTAACACCAAAAGAAGATGTTCTATTCATCACTGGGGATTGGAATGCAAATGTAGGAAGTCAAGATACATGCGGTTACTGCTGCTGCTAAGTCACTTCAGTCGTGTCTGACTCTGTGCGACCCCATGAATTGCAGCACGCCAGGCCTCCCTGTCCATCACGAGCTCCCGGATTCACTCAAACTCATGTCCATCCAGTCAGTGATGCCATCCAGCCATCCCATCCTCTGTTGTCCCCTTCTCCTCCTGCCCCCCAATCCCTCCCAGCATCAGAGTATTTTCCAATGAGTCAACTCTTCGCATGAGGTGGCCAAAGTACTGGAGCTTCAGCTTTAGCATCAGTCCTTCCAATAATATTATACAAGAAGCAGCAAACAAAGCCATCCCAAAGCAAAAGAAAAGCAACAAGGCAAAGTGGTTATCTGAGGAGGCCTTACAAATAGATAAAGAAAGAAGAGAAGTGAAAAGCAAGAGAGAAAGGGAAAGGCATATCCAACTAATTGCAGATTTCCAAAATACAGCACGGAAAGACAAGAAACCCTTCTTCAATGAACAATATATAAAACTAGAAGAAAACAACAGAAGGGGAAAGACTAGGGGTCTCTTCAGGAAAACTGGAGCTATCAAAGGAATATTTTGTCAAAAGATGAGCACAATAAAGGACAGAAAAGGCAGAGACGTAGGAGACACTGAAGAGAACAAGAAGAGATGGAAAGAATACACGGAAGAACTGCAAAAAAGATCTAAATGAACCAGATTACTATAATGGTGTGGTCAGCCCCCCAGAGCCGGACATTCTGGAGAGCAAGTCAAATGGGCCTTAGGAAGCACTGCTGTTAATAAAACTGGTGGATGCGACAGAATTCCAGTAAAACTATTCAAAGCCCTAAAGGATGATGCCATCAAGGTGTTGCATTCAACATGTCAGCAAATGTGAAAGGCCTAGCAGTGGCCACAGGGCTGGAAAAGTTCAATCCTCATCCCAATTCCCACTAAAGAATGTGCTAACTGTCGGACAGTTGCACTCATCTCCCATGCTGGTAAGGCCGTGCTTAAAATCTTGCATGCTAGGCTTCAGCATTATGTGAACCAAGAACTTCCAGATGTCCAAGCTGGGTNCCAATTCCCACTAAAGAATGTGCTAACTGTCGGACAGTTGCACTCATCTCCCATGCTGGTAAGGCCGTGCTTAAAATCTTGCATGCTAGGCTTCAGCATTATGTGAACCAAGAACTTCCAGATGTCCAAGCTGGGTTTAGAAAAGGAAGAAGAACCAGAGATCAAATTGCCAACAGTCACTGGATCATAGAGAAAGGTAAAGAATTCCAGAAAAACTTTACCTCTATTGCATTGACTGTGCCAATGCCTTTGACTGTATGGAGCATAATAAACTGTGGAAAGCTCTTAAGAGATGGGAATACCAGACCATCTTGCCTGTCTCCTGAGAAACCTGTATGTGGGTGAAGAAGCAACAGTTAGAACCCTATATGTAGCAACTGATTGGTTCAAGATTGAAAAAGGAGTACAACAGGGCTGTCTGTTGTCACACTGTTTGTTTAACCTTCACACTGAGTACATCATGAGAAATGCCAAGGTGAGTGAGTTACAAGCTGGAATCAAGATAGATGAGAAAAACATCAACAACCTGCTATTACAGTGGTATGTAGATGATGCCTCTCTAATGGCAGAAAGAGAAGAGGAACTAGAGAGCCTCTTGATGAGGGTGAAGGAGGAGAGTGAGAGTCAGCTTGACACTAAATATTAAAAAAACTAAGATCATGGCATCTGACCCCCTTTACTTCATGCAAGTAGAAGGGGAAAAGGTGGAAATAGTGACAGATCTTCTCTTCTTGGGCTCTAAAATCACCGTGGATGGTGACAGCAGCCATGAAATCAGAAGACATCTGCTTCTTGGCAGGAAAGCTATGACAAACCTAAACAGTGTGTTGAAAAGCAGAGACAATACTCTGCCAACAAAGGTCCATATAATCAAGCTTGTGGTCTTCCTAGTGGTCACATATGGTGTGTGAGCTGAACCATAAAATAGGCGGAGTGTCGAAGAATTGATGCCTTTGAACTGTGGTGCTGGAGAAGACTTTTGAGTGTCCCTTGGACAGTAAGGACATCAAACCAGTCAGAGTTAAGGGAAATCAACCTTGAGTACTCATTGGAAAGACTGATGCTGAAGCTTAAACTCCAGCATTTTGGTCATCTGATGCAAACAGATGACTCATTGGAAAAGTCCCTGATGTTGGGAAAGATTGAGGGCAGAAGGAGAAGAGGGCATCAGAGGATGAGATGGCTGGAGGGCATCACCAATAAGATGGACATGAACTTGGACAAACTTTGGGAGATGGTGAGGGACAGGGAGGCCTGGAGTGCTGCAGTCTGTGGGGTTGCAAAGAGTCGGACATAACTGGGTGGCTGAACAACAGCAGTGATTGAGTTTGGATGGGCCAAAATTCATTCAGATTTTGCCATAGGAGCATATGGAAAAACCTGAACGAACTTTTTGGCCAACCCCATACATAAGTTTTTTGTGCCTCAATTTTCTTTTCCTGAAACTGAGGATACTAATGATCCCTACCTCAGAGTTTCTGGTATAGTAAGTGTCTGGTATATTTCAAACAGTGCCTGGAGCACAGTAACATCACAGAGAATGACGATCATCATTATTAGTTACTATAGGAGTTGAGACTTGATAACAAGCCTCCTGACTCCCCGAATTTGATGCTCTTCACCAGGTTTTTCTTCTTAGCTTTCTTGTACTGAACATAACTGCATTATTGTCTCTACATGGCAAGTATGAAGTGAAAGTGAAAGTCGCTCAGTCGTGTCCGGCTCTTTGCAACCCCATGGACTATACAGTCGTGGAATTCTCCAGGCCAGAATACTGGAGTGGGTAGCCTTTCCTTCCCCAGGGGATCTTCCCAACCCATGGACTGAACCCGGGTCTCCTGGACTGCAGGCAGATTCTTTATCAGCTGAGCCATAAGGGAAGCCACAAGGGAAGACATGGCAAGCATAGCCAGGATTAAAAACATAAACTGGATCATCTCTCCCTCCTAGTTGAATCCTTCAGTGGTTTCCTCTGCCTGGCATTACATATCTCTTCCCTGATGGCTCAGATGGTAAAGAATCTGCCTGCAATGCAGGATATATGGGTTTAAGCCTCAGGTCAGGAAGATCCCCTGGAAGAGGGCATGGCAACCCACTCCAGTATCCTTGCCTGGAGAATTCCATGGAGAGAGAAGCCTGGTGGGCTACAGTCCATGGGGCTGCAAAGAGTAAGACATGGCTGAGCAGCTCTCTTTATCTCTTTATCTCCCTTCCTGCATGCCTCTCTCCTTGGGCTTCAGTCACGCTCTTCTACTTGGTTTCCTTGTAAAGCTCCATGTTTCTTTGGTTTTGAAACTTTTGCTTGCATTGTTCTCTTTAGAACATTTCTCCCTCCCTCCCTTTTCATTTTGCCTTTTCATTCCTCCCTGTCTCCCTTTTCATCTTGTCAGCTTTTACTCATCCTGCAGAATTCACCTCAAGAATTGCCCTCAAGTGAAGATAAACAGCAGCCTTAATGAGGACTTTCCTTGATCCTCCATTATTTTAGCTGCCCCTGCCCATTGACATGCCCCTGTGATATTATATATATTATACTTTCTATGAAGAAATAGTGTGTATTATGCATAATGTAAGGGCAAACCCGTGGTTCAGCGGTAAAGAATCCATCTGCCATTCAGGAAGTGCAGTAAACATGGGTTTGATCCCTGGGTCAGGAATATCCCCTGGAGGAAGGTGTGGCAAACCATGCCAGTATTCTTGCCTGGAGAACCTCATGGACAGGGGAGCCTGGGCTCAGACATGACTGAAGCGACTGAACGCTCATACATGCACGCATACATGATGTATATACATGCATGCATCCACCAACAAAACTCTAGAAATGATGAATCCAAGATCAAAATAGAACTTATTATAACTGGGGTTATTTCTGAGTTCTGGGACCCTAAATGACTTTGGTAATTTCTCTTTATCTCTCTCTCTCTTCATTCTCTTGTCAAGAGTGCTGTAAAACCATGAAATCTTTCTCTCTCCCTGTCCTTCTCCTAACACTTTGAATAGTTCCTTCCCTACTAGCTTGTAAGACCCATGAAAATATCATTAATATTATTATCACAAATATTCTATCATTATATTTCTTTGTACCTAACATAATGTACTGGAGAAGGAAATGGCAACCCACTCCAGTGCTTTTGCCTGGAGAATCCCAGGGACGGGGGAGCCTGGT
>SJYX01017710.1:5623-19538 GCA_006410675.1 Oreotragus oreotragus | reverse complement strand
TATCCTTATTTCCTAATTCTAATACCTGTGTCAGTTCTGATTTATTTTTGTTTTTCCACAGTATGGCTCATATTTTCCTGCCTCTTTGCATCTCTGATAATTTTTACTTGAATATTTTTTGCCTTTCTTTAAATATTCTTGAGATTTGTTCTGGAAAATGGTTAAGTTACTTGGGAATGGTTTGATCCATTTGGGTCTAGATTGTAAGATTTTTAAAAAAAGGACCAGAGCAGCTTCTAGTCTAAAGCTAACTATTTACTATTATTAAGGTAAGACCCTTTTTGAATGCTTTACTCAATGCCTTATGAATTATGAGCTGTTTTTCAAATTGACTGGTGGAAACAGGCACTATTTCTTTCTTAAAAAAATTTTTTTTATGGAATTTGTTACAGTATTGTTTCTGTTTTATGTTTTGGTTTTTTGACCTTGAGGCATGTAGGATCTTAGTTCCCTGACCAGGGATCAAACCCACACCCTGTGCACTGGAAGGTGAAGTCTTAACCCCTGTACCACCAGGCACTGTCTCTGACCTGTGTGAGTGCTGGGCACTGACAGGTTTTTCCTAGGCCTTATATAATTTTCCATGCATGTGCTCAATACTCAAGGAGAAAGCTCTGGGTTTCTGTGTGGTGCTTTTCTTCCCCAGTATTCTGTCTCATGAACTCTCACTGCCTTGCTCTCCCTGACTTCAGCTCTGGCTCCTCACATCAGAGAGTCCACCAAGTTCTTCTTGGGTCCTCCCTCTGTGTTCTGAGGTCTAGAAACTCTCTCAAGGCACTAAGTTGGAGCAATTGTAGGGTAGGCCTTGCTTGTTTTATCTGGGCTGCCTCTGATATTTCAGTTCCCTCAGAGCCCACTGTGAATTTGTATCTGGAAAGGACAAGAAACATCCATGAGAAGTCATTTTGCCCAAGCTCTGAGATGTTAAATGTAGTCATAATTCTCTCTTTATGTTATAGTACTGTTTTTCTATAATTGTCTTCTATAATAATTCACTTAACCATTCAACAATTATTTGCTGATGAACTACTGTGTGCTAGGCATCTCTTTCTGGTTTCTGGAGATAAAGTAGTGGATCGATAATAAACCTTGCTTTGCCTTTCTGGGCTTTCTATTCTAGTGGTGGAGAAGAAACCATAAATAATAAACACAATAAATAAGTAAGCCATGTAGTATGTTAGTAGGTTATAAATGGTATTGCCTGTAAAAGTCATCACCACAGTGCTTGATACATATTAGGTACTTGAGAACCCTCTCTGAGAAAGCTACTGTGATTTCTTCACATCAAGAACCTGGTGAGAGCCAAGACAAGGTACGTAAGAGAGGAGTATCTGGTATAGGGAAGAGCAAAGTTAGAGGTTCGAGTTGAGGAACATACTTGGGAAGTGGCTGAGGTGGATCCCTAACAAACCTACATAATCCCTAAGAGGAGAATATGTGAGGCTTTCAGAACTTGCAGATGGAAGTCATATCAGTACCATGGAGAGCTCCAAGGGAGGCCAACCTCTGAAGAGATGACATGAAGCAAAGGAGCGCTCTGTTTGCTGACCAGCTGATTTGCTTGGCCAACTCAGCCCTAAGCTTGAGTAACTGTCCTAAATTGAGGTCAGGCTTTTATCTGAATCTGAGTTTGAGAATTGGAAGCTAGTCCACTCCTGCCTTACACCTCTTGCTGTTGGAGTAGTTGACAAAATCTTGTAGTAATAAAATCTCTGGGATTATCACCTGAAGACCCGGGTTTGAACCCTAGATCAACCACAAACTGCATGGCTTTGGACATGTTAGTAGTTTTTCATCTGTAAATTGAGGATTCTAATACTAATTCTAATACTTACTTGGGTATAACAAAATACCTTGTGCAGTGCTTGGAATGTACAACTACAGCATTTTGTTGAAAGGTGAATGAGATCTCTGGCAATTTAAGGGCCTCTCTGGAGGTGATGCATAGGATCTCATGGGTGGATAAGAGGGAGAAGACATTCTAGGCAGAGAAAACAGAAGGAACAAAGGCAGGGAGGCATGAGAGTGGATTACTTGGCCAGGAAATGGAGAATCATTTAATGAGATTGAAGCTATTCAGCTGCCACTTTTATTCTGAGGCCTCCTGAACCACTATTTTCAGCACAGAGCCTTCTGTTGAACCTCCAGATTTTATTTCCAGCTAGCCTATTGTGCATCTCAGTTGAAAGATCTATGTGCACTTCTGACCTACCTTTCCAAAACAGAATTTATCACTTTCCTTCAGTGTGCTTTCCTCAGGCAGGTTGGAAGGAAGAAGTGTGTCTTATGAATGGTCTTAAACTGGGTGAAAGTTTTCATAGGGGATATGGTGACCTTATTCTCCTTTCCAAGGGACAGCATAAAATGAGAACAGCTTAACTTGAAGCATGGAATAATTGGGTTAGAGAAGGGAGAACTTCCAGGATCATAGATTGCAAAGTACTCAGAAGGGGTGATTTTAAAAAGCTATGCAATTCTCTTCCCTGAAGAAGAGGAGACATTGTCATCTAGCTGGAATATTCTTCTTAATCATTACTTGGTTGTTATTATAATAATTGAATTAGTAATATCCTTTTAACAGCAAGTTACATTTGTGTACAGCTTGTAAAAGGCCTAATTGATCTTATTCTCCACCCTGTGAAATTATAATGGATTATTAACTTATTCCCCCTCTGCCCTCACTTTATACATAGAGAAACTTAAACTATGAGCCCCCAAAAGTGATGCAGTTGGGAAGAAATCAGGTAGTACAGCTGGGAACAAGGCTCTATCTCCCAGGTCCTACCCAGACCTCAACTCTTTTTTCAATACAGCACTCTGGCTATCAAATGAAAACAACAGGAACAGCAGTTAAATGTATGATTGAAGGTTCAGGGAGTCCCTCTTCCTGGTATTAGCTGCAGCAAGGAGTGGGAGAGACCTTACCTCAAGGAATTTGGGAGTCTTGGTTCAAAATCCCAGGGTTAAGTTATTAGAAGGGAAAGCAGGCCCTTTAACCAAGAGAATCAGCAATGATCTCTTTCTCTTACAAAGCCTTTTTACACTCTCTAACTCATTCGGCATGCTCCCACCACCCTGTGAAGGGTGCATCATTGTTATCACCCATTTTTCTGGTGTGGATTAGGAGACTCAGAGAGGTGAAAGAAAGAATTTGCCTGAGGCCCCTGGTGAGCAGCTGAGCTGGAATTTGAGTTGCTTTCTCTCTGGCCTCTTGGTTTAAACTCTTTCTCTCACTCTTTTTGCCACATCCCAGCTGCCTCTGGCCAGACCCGAAAAACAAATCCTGTAATTGAGTTGGAATGTGGGTGCTGGGGCCCAGGAGACAGTGTTTCCTGTCTTTCAATCTGTTCTTAATTTATTAAAGTGATGAAATAAGGAAGAGGCCCGGAAGGGGTGGATGTTTTCCATCAGTGAGTCACAAGAACGTGCAGAGGCAGAAGGTCAGGAGGAAGGTGCTCTTGCTCTGGCAGCCCCCCTCCCCTGGCAAAGACCACACAGACATGCTTGGGGGTCTATGTACAGCTGCTCTTTAGGGTGAAGTAAGCCAGGAAAGAGCAGCCCCATAGAGGACTCCCTCCTGTTCCATAATGTTACCTCTGACTAAGCATCTTCTCTCTCATCTGACAAATGCCCAGAATCAGAGAAGAGGGACCCAAGGAAGATAGAAGGGGGCCTGGCCCAGCCTGAGAAGTACCAGGGAAAGCTTCCTGGAGTGGGTGACATGGAAGCTGAGACTGAAAGGTGAAGAGACGTTATCTGGGAGAAGAGGAGGTGAAGAGGAGAAAGTATTTTCCAGACAGAGGAAACAGCAGGTGAAAGGCCTGAAGGAGAGAGAGGTGATGTCTAAAGCCGGCAAGCTTGAGAAATGAGGCTGGAGAAGGAGAGGGGTTGGTGACACTCATATCCCTGAGAAGTTAGATTTCCCTCTGAGGAAGAGTTTCATTTTTAGCTCAGTCTCTTTGGCTCTGCACAGAGAATGGATTACAGGAGCGCTGGGAGTGGTAGCCCGAGGCAGGGAGAGCTGGCAAGCCCTGAGTTGGGGCAGCGGGAATGGGGATAGAAGAGGCACAGAGGATGGAGGGTGGTAAAAGGATCCTATTAGACAGTAGGACCCCCTGACTCCTAACCTCCCTCTAGTGCCCTCTCTGGGCTCTTACAAGTCGTCTGTCCCAGCCTCATCACATCATGTGGTCATCACTGTTTATACGCCTATCTTCTCACTTGGAGGTCAGGGCTACTTATCAATCATCACTGCATGCCCAGTGCCCAGCAAAGAGCACAACTGGATAGTGGTTGGGGGAGGGAGAGGAAGAAGCTGGTTTGGCCCAGGCCATGGTGGTTTATACCACGTGGCCACTTCTGACACATGTCTGTGTCCAGTGGATTTGAGGGCTGCATTCTCCAGTCACCAGTCTTACTCAGACTGCTTTCCATCTGTTAGGCACAAACTTTTCTATGCCAGGCTCTGTGCTGGGCACTGGGCTGTGCAATGGTGATTCAGAAGAAAGCCTTGATCCCCAAGTGAGAAGATAGGCATATAAACAGTGATGACCACGCAGTGTGATGAGGCTGGGACAGAGGACTTGTAAAAAACCAGACAGGGCCCCAGTGGGAGGCTGGGAATCAAGGGAGTCTTCCTAGAAGAGGTGACTCCAGAATCAGTTCTTGAAGCCTTGGTAGGAGTTAACTGGTGATTAAGGAAGAACAGGTGGAATTGAAGACAGGAAGGGGCTTGTGAGAGAGCATGGTACGTATAGAGGGGTCTCTTCAGGTGGGGGTAGGAATGAGGCCTGAAGAAGGGACAGGTGGGGCTGGGCTTTCCTGGCCTGGTTCTTTGTGCACTCTGCTCTTTCAATGTAAGATGCTTTACTTTTTGGTCTACCTTATGCCACCCTTCAAGGTTCACTTTAGATTCAGATTCTCTCTTGGATCCTCCTGATCCTTTCCTTGGTCACAGCTAATTTATTTTGAGCACCTACTAAGTGCTCTTTATATATTTCACTTCTTTTATATTACAACTTCTCTTTGAGGTGAACAGTGCGGTTCAGTTCAGCATCTATCTAGTTCCTGAAAATGCAGAAATAAGTCAAACTGTTCATTCCCCAAGGTAGCTCACATTCTAGTGGAAAGACGCATGCATTAGCATATTATTTTCAATAAAAGTGATATTGGTGATCCATTGTTCATAGCAGCATTATTTACAATTGTCAAAGTATGGAAGCAAAGTGTCCATCAGCAGACGAATGAATAAAGAAGGTGTGATATGCACACGCAGTGGAATACTCCTCAGCCTTAAAATAGAATGAGATTTTGCCATTTTCAAGAATGTGAATGGACTTGGAGGGTATCATGTTTGGTGCAATAAGTCAGAGAGGGACAGATTTCTTATAAAATCACTTGCATGTGGGCTCTAAAAAATAAAACCAACTGGTGAATATAACAAAAGAGAAACAGAACTCACAAACTTAGAGAAAAAACTAGTGGGGAGAAAGAAGTGGAGAGGGGATTAAGAGGTACAAGCTACCATGTATGAAATAGATAAGCCACAGGGATATATTGTACCACAAAGGGAGTGTAGGCAATATTTTATAACTATAAGTGAAATGTAACCTTTAAAAACTGAGTCATTATGTTGTGCACCTGAAACTTATATGATATTGTACATCGACTATGCCTCAGTAATAAAAAAAATATTAATGCTATTATCTCAGTTTCGCAGATGAGGAACTCAGACTCATATTTATTTATTAACTGGCTTCCCCCAGGGTCATAAGGAGAGTAAATGGAACCCAGCTCTGGGTGGTGTTGAAGTCAGCGCTCCCTTCCCTGCTCCCAAGACGCTTAATCATCATCTGTCTGCCTCGAGGAAAGGATATATAAATAGAGATATGGATAGATGTGACTTACCCCCACATTTGGTTTTTAGCTCAGGGGAAGCAGGATCCAGTGTTGCAGCACACTCCTGCAAAGAGAGATCTGGAGGAGGAGCTGGGAACTAGCATTTAGGAAGTGCCCACTGACAACCTGGGGTTCTGATGTGAGTCCCACTTCCCCCTAGCGTGCCCCTTCTTCTGTGCTCCCAACACAGTCCCACCTCATGTCCCCTGCTTCTTATCTCATGGTGAGTGACTCTTACCCATTCGTTTGTCCATCTTCCCTACTTGATTGGTTCGGAATCTTCAGAGGCCAGTGTACTATGTGGACTACTGTCAGAATTTGCTCATCTTGAACTGGATGGATTTGAATTCCCCTTAGTGGTTTTCACACACTCTTACTTTCACATGTGCTCTTACTGAGCACGTGTTTCTGTGAGCATCTGTGTGCGTTGAGTCTTCGCTTTTGGTGTGGGCTGACTCGTTGTTTGCGATTGCATGTGTGTCGCTCCTGTCTGAGGTCCTGCAGCTGTATATTTCCTGCAAAGGCATCCACAGCCCCTTCTGAACCTATGCCTCTTCACTTCATTGGCATCTTATTCTGAGCCATCCTAAATGTCCCTCTTTTCCAGAAACACATTTCAGGGTAACTTTTGTCTCTCAGGCATGATTGAAATATTTCTGAACACCGTGGGGTTTGAAACCTGGCCTCTTGGTGCTTTATCAAGAGCCTGCATTTGCCTGCTGAACTCCCAGTTCTGTGACTACCCACAGTGAGAGTGGGCCAGCTTGGTTCTGAAGGGGTGTGTCTGGGCACGCACTCAGTTGTCTCCAACTCTTTTGTGACCCCGTGGACTGTAGCCCACCAGGCTCCTTTGTCTATGGAATTTTCCAGGCAAGAATATGGAGTGGATTGCCATTTCCTTCTCCAGGGGATCTTCCTAACCCAGGGATTGAACCTGCGTCTCCTGTACTGGCAGGCGGAGGCTTTACCACTGAGTCACCAGGGAAGGCCCAGATCTGAAGGGGAGTGGGCAGGAAATGATAAAACTACACTCAATCTGCTGCATTATCTGCAGCCCCCAAAGCACCCCAGCTGGTTTACAGTTTCTCTAAGGGGCTAGGATTTTGGTGGGATGGATGGGAAGATAGGAATTTGGAAATTATTGTCTTCAGTTTGTGTTTTTGGGTATATAAGTAAGTTGTGCCCACCCCTCCACTGCCCCCATATCAGGGTGTTTTAATGATTCAAAATCATGAATATTAAACCAATGGAAAGTTGACAGTATTTAAATGAGCATCATTAAGAGACACATAAATTAACAGGGTTTTTAGTTCTTGTGGAACTGCCGTTTCAATGTTAATTAAACAACCAGAGTGCTCCGGCGCTTTTGCAGCAAACTGTCCCCAAAGTGTGCTGCAGAATATCATTATGGGTGGCTGCCTTGCTGTTTAATTATTTCCAAGTTTTTTTTTTTTTTTCATTGCTGCAGTAGTTTTATCCTTGTCATGCATTTGGAAAAGGTGATGGGGCTGAACCTCCAGGAAAGTGACAGTGTGATCTGTCGATGAAGACCTAAGGTGAGCAACGCTTGTCTCCTCATGCCAGCCCTCTGTGAAGGAAGCCCCAGATGACCCTTTGGGTCTCCCCATGGACTGATCCACAGCTAAGTCTAGAAGGCACCTGGTTCCTTAGCTTCAGACAATCTTGCTTGTAGAAAGTTGAGGGCCTGGAAACTGCCTTGGTGGTTTTTCTTCCCCAGTGGTTAAGAATCTGCCTTTCAATGTAAAGGATGTAGATTTGATCCTTGGTCAGGAAGCTAGGATCCTACATGACATGGGGCAACTAAGCCTGCATGTCACAACTGCTGAGCTTGAGTCTTGCAACTAGAGAGAAACCCCCCGGCGCCACAACTAGAAAAGGCCCCCACACCACAGTGAGGACCCAGTACAGTCAAAAATAAAATAAAAAAGAATATCTCCTCGAATTCCTTAAAAAAAAAAAGAACTCTGGGGGCCTGAATTTGGATGGAGCCGTGAGGTGGGGAAGGAAAAGCAGGGGTGAGAGTGAGAGGGGACAGCTATATTTGAGGCAGTGTGGGGTGAAGGAGCCAGGAATTTGGACCTGCTCTTGACTCCATGGGTCTGAGCTAAGTGACCTTGAGGCAATACCTCGTCCTCTGCGGTATCAGTTTCTTCAACTGTAGAATGAAAATTTTAGATTAGATCACACATTCTCAAAGGGGGCAATATTGCCCCCAAGAAAGTGGTGATTTTCACCTGAAGAGGGGGGAACGTGGTTTTGGGGGGTTGAAAAAGAGCTTACTCTGTTTTAAGTGTAAAAACACCAGCATACACAGAGTACATAAACAGATACACAGCACACACCTGTAGTATTAACATTTCATGGGGCGAAAAGAATTAAGAGAAAAAACTGTTTAAGAGCACTTCTTAAGTAGGAAACAATAGAAAAAAGATTGAGAAACGGTGGGCTGGATGAACCCTAGGAGCTTCATCTATAAAGAAAAGAAAATCCAAACTTCCCTGGTGGTCGAGTGGTTAAGAACCCGCCTTGCAGCGCAGGGGACACCAGTTTGACCCCTGGTCTGGGAAGACCCCACATGCCACGTAGCAGCTGATTTCGTGCACCACAACTCCTGAGCCTGTGCTGTAGAGCCCTCAAGCCACAGCTGCTGAACCGTGCATGCCTAAAGCCGGTGCTCTGCAACGAGAAGCCACCGCAACAAAAAGCCTGTGATTCGCAACTAAGGAGTAGCCCCCACGCATCACAGCTAGAGGAAAGCCCGCGTGCAACGGCGAAGACCCAGGAGAACCAGAAAGTAAAAAAAGAAAAGAATATCCTCTGCGAGGTGATCCAGTGGCCACATGCCCTGTATATAGAAATGGTCTCTCTGATTGCTCTCTCCTGGACCTTAGGGGCTCAGCCTGTCGAACGAGGACATTCACATCATACCAGTCCAAAGACAGGGGGAGGGACCAAGGACTTTTGGGCTTTAGATGCCTGGGAAGTGGTGGAATAGAAAGATGCAATTCTGAGTCCATATTGAGCAAATAAAAGCAGAATGTGTGGCTTCTGAAACCAGCTTGGCATCAAAGCTCAACTCTGCTGATCCCCATCATTTGCAAGTATATTGCTGGAAATATTGAGGGAAGAAGAAGGAAGGGAGATTTCAACATGGTGGGGCACAGCTGGTACTGAGTCCCTCCATCATAGCACCAGCTGGTAGCTGACTAGTCTCACCAATATTGCCAATACCCAGCATGAAATGGTATCAAGAGGCCCACTTCACTCATTTGTTTGTTCATTAAATATTCTCTCCCTTGTTCGAGGCCCAGCCCCATTCTAGATGGTAAGGTTATAGCAGTGACCCAAACAGACGTGAATCCATGCCCTCAAAGAACATACCCTGATGTGTGTGCTGAGTCACTTCAGTCATGTCCGACTCTTTGTGACCCCATGGACTGTAGATTGCCAGGCTGCTCTGTCCATAGGAATCTCCAGGCAAGAATACTGGAGTGGGTTGCCTTGCCTTGCCTTGGATCTCCCTGACCTAAGGATCAAACCCAAGTCTTATGTCTCCTGCATTGGCAGGCTGGTTCTTTACCGCTAGCGCCATCTAGGACTCTTTGTGACCCCATGGTCAATACAGTCCATGGAATTCTCCAGGCCAGAATACTGGAGTGGGTAGCCTTTCCCTTCTCCAGGGGATCTTCCCAACCCAGTGATTGAACTCAGGAGTCCCACATTGTAGACAGATTCTTCACCAGCCAAGCCACAAGGTAAGCCCATCCATCTAGGAAGGTAGACAACAAAGGAAACGCATAAGAAGATGACTGAGGCTGGGAAGAGGATGAGGAGTGTCCTGTGTGAAGCAGTTTCAGTGGCTGATGAAAGACGGTCTCCTGAAGAAGGTGGCACTTGAGCAAAGAAGGTAGAAGAGGTCAAGGAGGGGAAGGTGTGGGGCTAACACAGATGTAAACAGTGGAAACAAGGAAGGAAGCAGTCCATGACAAAGGGGGTGCATTGTGCAGGAGCCCTGAGGAAAACTCTTAAGTGTACCCGAGGAGGTGAAGGAAGGTTTCCTGGGGAACTGATGGCTGAGAGGGGACTTGGGGGATGAATAGGAGCTTTCCAGTAGACATAGGCAGAAGGGATTCTAGCAGAAGAAAAAGTGTGTGCAAAAACATCATGAAGCCCTGAAACGCGTCAAGGTGAAACATGAAACCCAGACCCAAAGGGGCTCAGTGACTCACTCAAGACCACTCAGTAATAACAATAAAAAAAATAAATGGTAATAGTGGTGGGTAGAGTCAATGGGGCTTTCCTGGTAGCTCAGCTGGTAAAGAATCCGCCTGCAATGCAGGAGACCCTGTATCTATTCCTGGGTCAGGAAGATCCCTTGGAGAAGGGCTCGGCTACCTACTCCAGTATTCTCCATGCCTGAGAACCCCCACGGACAGAGGTGCCTGGTGGGCTACAGTCCATGGGGTCTCAAAGAGTCGGACACAACTGAGAGACTAAGCATGGCACAGAGTCAACAGTGAGTGAGCTCTTTATCACTGTGTTGGGGGCCTCTCAAAGCCTTTGTTTTGACTGCCTTAGTCCTCACAACAGCCCTAGAAGGATGTACTGTTCCTAACTCTGTTTTGTTAATGGAGCTCCGAACTCCCCCAAGGTTGCACTGGAAGGACCAGACACGCTTTACTATTAACTAAGGTTTTTCACTTCGAAGCCCCAGGGAACTGAACTCTCCTAAACTCATCAGGGATGCATTTCCCCATACTGCAGCAGGCCACTGATGCTAAAATCCACTCTCATATCTTATCATTGTGATTCAAGGAAATATTAATCTAACACCCAGAAAAGTGGAGGGAGGGAGTGATGGTGGGTACTTGGCCCTATTCTCAGTGATGACTGGCCTGGTTGCAGTGGGAGTTTGGGAGTAGAGAGACACTCCAAGGAGAGGTGCTTGGGCAAACAGCTTCTCTTTTATGGTTCTTTAATATTTACTTATTTGTCCTATATCCCTCAGGGTAGATCTATTGAACAGCATAGGGCAATTTTTCGAATACGCTGTTAAGTGGAAAAATATAAAACTATCTCTTGTCTATCTGTATGTATCATATCTAACTATTATCTATCTGACTTTCTATCTATCACCTATAGCTACATAAGTGTGTAAGAATGTGTACATTTGAATGAAATCCAGTCAAATGCTACTGAGTGGTTAAACTATGCATCAGGTTGTGCACTAAAACACCTGTGAGAGGGGTTCAATAGGAGATCTGGTGACAGAATACAGCCTGGAGTTGGGTTGACACCAAGTCTGAGAGTTGGACTGTGAAGAAGGCTGAGCGCCGAATAATTGATGCTTTTGAACTCTTTGTTGGAGAAGACTCTTGAGAGTCCCTTGGACTGCAAGGAGATCCAACCAGTCCATTCTGAAGGAGATCAGCCCTGGGTGTTCTTTGGAAGGACTGATGCTAAAGCTGAAATTCTTCACCACCTCATGTGAAGAGTTGACTCATTGGAAAAGACTCTGATGCTGGGAGGGATTGGGGGCAGGAGGAGAAGGGGACGACAGAGGATGAGATGGCTGGATGGCATCACTGACTCGATGGATGTGAGTCTGAGTGAACTCTGGGAGTTGGTGATGGACAGGGAGGCCTGGCGTGCTGCAGTTCATGGGGTCGCAGAGAGTCGGACACGACTGAACTACTGAACTGAACTGAACTGAACAGAAGTAGGGTCTCTAACCTCTCTCTAATGGAGTCTACCTAGGCATGCCACATAATGTGAAAGGAAAGTGAAAGTGAAAGTTAAGTCGCTCAGTCGTGTCTGACTCTTTGCGACCCCATGGACTGTAGCCCACAAGGCTCCTCCGTCCATGGGATTCTCCAGGCAATAATACTGGAGTGGGTTGCTATTTTCTTCTCCAGAGGATCTTCCCGACCCAGGAATCAAACCCAGGTCTCCCTCATTAGAGGCAGACGCTTTAAGCTCTGTGCCACCAGGGAAGCCCCAGCATCAATCTTTTCTAGGGGGGCCAAAACCTGGGTCTGGTGATGAACTGTGGTTTCCCTCCTTGGCTTGGCCTTCTGGCTGGGCCTGAGTTTGTTCACTGGAGACCCAAGTTAAGAGGGCCTCCAGTCAGGGATCTACCTTCCTTCTTCCACAAATCCATTTGGACAAGAAAATATTCATTTATTCTTGGAGTTATGGAAGGTTAAAAATTGAGACTCTAAAGACAGAAATCAGAAAGGAAAAGATTGATAAAGCTACACATGCTACATGCTAAGTTGCTTTGGTCATGTCTGACTCTTTGCCTATGGTAGCCCACCAGGCTCCTATGTCCTTGGGATGTCCATGGGATTCTCCAGGCAAGAATACTGTAGTGGGTAGTCCTTCCCTTTTCCAGGGGATCTACCCGACCCTGGAATTGAGCTGGCGTCTCTTATGTGTCCTGCATTGGCAAGTGGGTTCTTTACCACTAGCGCCACCTAAGTTATCAAATCATTATAGCTACTTGTTTAAGATATTTTCCATATTACACTATAAATTGCATGGGAAAAAGTATTGTGTATGCCTTTTCCACTGTTATTTCACTGGCCTATGGCACATATGAGGTGCTCAGTAAATAATAATAAGATATAACAATAAATAATCTATGGGAATACATGACACTGTTAGCATGTGTTAACAAGGTTACAAGGAATAATTCAATTAACAACAAAAACAAAAGCTTTCTTTGGAGTGTTCTCCATTCTTTCTTCTTTGCATATGCCAGGATTAATAGGAAAAAAAGTTCTTAAATAAGCCTTAGGGCAAATTGCAACAATGGCCACAATACTTTCAAATTCTTCCAGCAGGAGATTTAATGCATTTCAGTCTGGTTTTATGTCTTGGTTTGGCCAATAAAATAAATGACATTGGAGGAATTCTAAGTTTAGGCTTCATGAGGCCTTGCAGCTTTCTTTGTTGGCATCCTTGGATCACTGAGGCTATCACCATGTGACCAAGCCCAGGCTAGCCTACTGGTTGATGAAAATTACATGGCTCTGTTGACCCCCTTACACTCTGTTGACAGACAGAAAACTCCCAGAAACAAAGCTTCCAGGCTGACCCACAGATATACACCACCAGATAGATAAGCCCAGCCAAGACCAGCAGGAAAACCCACTTGAGGATAGCCCAAAGTATTGACCTACGAAGTCTTGAGCCAGGGTTGTGCTAAGCCATTAAGTTTTGGATGGTTTGTCACACAGCAATAGATAACTGGTTTAGATCTCTTCGGGGAGGGGTATTCAAGAGTATTTAAAAGGTGTTTCATCTTATACCTTGCCAATAGAATCAAACAAAGCTCACTGGGAGCTAGTGTGTAACGACTATCATGATGTAGAAGCAAAATTTTCAAGAAGAACCATGTTGAGCAGATATTTCTACAGTGAGTAACTATCTAAGAGAGAGATTGCTGAAGTGTGGTAGCGGTGCTGTTGTGGTTGTGTGTGTGTGGTAATTTTAATTTTTGGCCCCACAGTGCAGCATGCAGGATCTTTGTTCCCTGACCAGGGGTTGAACCCTCACCCTCTGGAGTGGAAGTGTGGAGTCTTAACCATTGGATTGCCAGGGAAGTCCCTGTATTTGGCTCTTTTTCTGTAATTTCTATTTGTCTGCTGCTGCTGCTGCTAAGTCGCTTCAGTCGTGTCTGACTCTGTGCGACCTCATAGATGGCAGCCCACCAGGCTCCACCATCCCTGGGATTCTCCAGGCAGGAACACTGGAGCGGGTTGCCATCTCCTTCTCCAATGCATGAAAGTGAAAAGTGAAAGTGAGGTCGCTCAGTCATGTCTGACTCTCGGTGACCCCATGGACTGCAGCCTACCAGGCTCCTCCATCCATGGGATTTTCCAGGCAAGAGTACTGGAGTGGGGTGCCATCACATTTCTATTTATCTGCTAAGGGCTTCCCAGGTGACTCAGTGGTAAAGAATCTGACTGCCAAGCAGGAGACACAGGTTTGG
>SJYX01017709.1:182063-231390 GCA_006410675.1 Oreotragus oreotragus | reverse complement strand
ACACACCGAGGAAACCAGAATAGAAAGAGACACATGTACCCCAATGTTCATTGCAGCACTGTTTATAATAGCCAGGACATGGAAACAACCTAGATGTCCATCAGCGGATGAATGGATAAGAAAGCTGTGGTACATATACACAATGGAGTATTACTCAGCCATTAAAAAGAATACATTTGAATCAGTTCTAATGAGATGGATGAAACTGGAACCAATTATACAGAGTGAAGTAAGCCAGAAAGAAAAACACCAATACAGTATACTAACACATATATTTGGAATTTAGAAAGATGGTAATGAGGACTCTGTATGTGAGACAGCAAAAGAGACACGGATGTGTAGAGTGGACTTCTGGACTCTGAGGGAGAGGGAGAGGGAGAGGGTGGGATAATTTGGGAGAATAGCATTGAAACATGTATACTATCATGTAAGAAATGAATCGCCAGTCTATGTTCGATGCAGGATGCAGGATGCTTGGGGCTGGTGTATGGGGATGACCTGGAGGGATGATGTGGGATAGGAGGTGGGAGGGGGGTTCATGTTTGGGAGCTCATGTACACCCATGGCAGATTCATGTCAATGTATACCAAAACCAATACAGTACTGTAAAGTAAAATAAAGTAAAAATAAAAATTTTAAAAAAGAGTGAACATCAACATTTTAAGAATCAGTGAACTAAAACGGATGAGAAAGGGCAAATTTATTTCAGATGACCATTATATCTACTAGTATGGGCAACAACCCCTTAGGAGAAATGGAGTAGCTCTCATGGTCAACAAGAGTCCAAAATGCAGTACTTTGGTTGCAGTCTCAAAAATGACAGAACAATCTTGATTGGTTTCCAAGGAAAACCATTCAGCTTCACAGTAATCCAAATCTATGCCCCAACCACTAAGGCCAAAGAAAAGACACTTTGAAGCCAATATTCTTGATGAATATATATATTTTTAACCCTCAACAAAATACTACCATATCAAATTCAACACACCTTAAAAGGATCATACATTATGACCAAGTAGGATTTATCCCTGGGATGTAAGTATGTTTCAACATATGGAAATGAATCAATGTGAAGGATACATCATATTAACAGAGTGAAGACTAAAAATCACATAATTATCGTAATAGATATGGAAAAAGCATTTGACAAAATCTGACACTCTTTCATCCTAAAAAGACTCAACAAACTAAGAATAGAAGGATTATACCTCAACATTTTAAAAGTCATACATGTAGAAACAGTGAGAATGGGCATCCTTGTTTTGTTCCTGATCTTAGAAGAAAAGCTTTGAGCTTTTCTTTGTTATGTATGACATAACTAACATTTTCCGTAACTAACATTATACATAATGTTACACATAGAAAATCCTAAAGATTCCACACACACACAAATTAGGACAAATAAATTAATACAGCAAACTGGTAAGCTATAAAATCAACAATCAATTATGTTTCTATACACTAACAATAAATAATCCAAAAAGAAATTAGCAAAACTATTCTATTAACAATAATATCAAAGTGAATAAAATACTTAGGACTAAACTTAACCAAGGATGTGTAAAACGTGTACACTGAATGCCACAAAACATTGCTGAAAGAAATTAAAGAAGACACAAATAAATTGAAAGGCCTCCCGTATCCAATGATTGGAAGACTTAACATTATTAAAATGTCCATACTAACCTAAGTAGTAGTTGATCTACAGATTCAATTCAATCTCTACCAAAACCCAAAGGTTTTTCCATGGAAATGGGGCAGTGGGGGTGGGGGGAAATCCTAAAATGCATATGGAACCACAAAAGACTCTAAATAGCCAAAACAATATTTAAAAAGAGTAAAGCTGAAGGCCTCAGGATTTTTTATTTCAAAATATGTCACAAAACTACAGTGATTGAAACTGTATGGTACTAGCCTATAGACAGACATAAATGAATGAAACAGAATAGAGAATTAGAAGTAAACCTATACATATATGATCAACTGATCTTCAACACAGGTGCCAAAAATATACAATATATGATTATTTCAGACAAAAATATTCAATGCATTATTTTTTTCAAAGGGTGTTGAGAAAATGGATATTTACACACAAAAGGATGAAAATGGATCTTTATTTCACACCATACACAAAAACCAACTCAAATGGATTAAAGACTTAAATGTAAGATCTAAAATTGTAAAATTCCTAGAAGAAAACATAAAGGCAAAGCTTCCTGATGTTGGTCTTGGCAATGGATATGACACCAAAAAGCACAGAAAACAAAATAAAATTAAATAAGTGGGAATATATCAAACACAAAACTCTGCAAAGTAAAGAAAATAATCAAAAAGAGTAAAAAGACAATCTGTGTAATTGGAGAAAATTTTTGCAAACTCTATGTCTCTGAAAGGGTTAATGACCAAAATATTTGAAGAATTCTTATAATTCATTAGAAAATAGAAAACAAATAATTGGATTTAAAAATGGACAAAAGGTTTAAATAGACATTTATCCATAAAAAGGCATACATATAACCAACAAGTGTATGAAAAGATATTCAACATCACTAACCAGAGAAATGCAAATCAATGCCACAATGAGATATCATTTCATACCTGTTAAGATGGCCATTATAAAAATAAATAAATAAGACATAAAATAACAAATGTGGGTCAGTATGTGGAGAATTTCTATCAGCAATTCCTGTTGCTAATAGGAATGTAAAATGGTACAGCCATGGTGGAGAACAGTATGGATGTTCTTCAAAGAGTGAAAAAGAGAACTACTATATGATCCAGTAACCACTTTTGGGTATTTTATCCGCCCTCCACAAAAAAAGCTGAAATCAGAATCTCCAAGAGATGTATTCACACCCACATTTGTTACAGCATTGTTTATAATGACCAAGAAGTAGAAACAAGCTAGATGTCTACTGACTGATGAATGAATGAAGATTATATGAATACAATAGAATATTATTCAGCCTTAAAAAGCAAGGAAATCCTGTCATACACTACAACATGAATGAAATTTGAAGACATGCTGATGGAAATAAGCAAATTCCAGAAGGGTAAATACTGCATGATTCCATGCAGAAAGTAGAATGGTGGTTTCAGCGCTAGGAGAAGAGGGAAACTGGAAGCTGCTGTTCAGTAAGTGTAATGTTTCAGTCAGGCAAGATAGAAAAACTCTAGTGATCTTCTGTACAGCATTGTGCTTATAGTTACTGCAATACTGTAGTGTACAATCAAAAATTTAAGACATTAGATCTCATGTAATTTTTATTTCAATTTTTTTAAAGGTAGGTATATGTTAAAATTGAAAGTAAAATCAAGTTAGTGACAGGAATTATAAGAAGTGTAATTTTTGCCTCCAACCTATGGTCAGCCACGATCAAACCATGTATAGTTTTTTAAAAATAAATTCCATAATTTTTCACAGACACTCTCGCCACTGTCCTTAGGAAATCCATCTTTAAAATCTCAGAACTCTGTTCTGAGATATGTCATTTGTTTCTTGTCCTAAGTCTAGAAGTTTTATTCCATACTCACCCATGCCCTTAGCATTCTCTTTATGCTTTTTCTTTCTTGTACACTAAAAACATTTAAATGGCTCTGAGACTTTACCATGCTATAAATCACTAACATTCCTTGGTATTGACCAGCAGATTGGTGATCCTAAAACTTCATTATGAAATAACCAATTCAATCAGCAAGGTGGATATGTCATCAGATTTTATTCTCTTGGCTGTGCCTTGATTTTGTTACCTAGCTCTTGCCTTTCAAACTGCATAAAATTAGCATGGGTTTACCTGTGCTAGCCACATATGGCTAGTTATATTTAAATTATGTAAAATTATATAAAATTGAAATTTCTGTTTTCTAGTCATACTAGCCATGTTTCAAGTGCTCAGTAGCCACGTGTGGCTAACCATCACTGTGTTAAGCAATGCAGATATACACAGGACATTTTTATCACTGCAGAAAGTTTTGTTGGACAGTGCTGTTCTAGATCCTTTTTCCACCCTCCAAACCCCACCCCTAACTGGCATATTAGAACACTGAGCCTTTAAATAAATTTCACTTGTTTCATCTGAAAAGTGAGAAAAGCATTTCTCTGACTCAGGAAAGAGAGCTGACCCAGATTACTTTGAGGTTCCTTACTAGTGTGATAGCCTCATTCCTGCAAACCCACTAAGACTTGACCCTTTGTCAAGAAAATAGGTCCATTATAATAATGCTTCTCTGGAAAAAATCAAATTTGAATTACATCATCTCAACTCACAGTCTCTTTGCCAAGAATGTAACCTACTTAAGTGTCAAAACTGCATTCCAACTTCACAGATTCCTTATTGGGTCCAATATGGCAGGTGGTACTTAAACTATATCTTTTCACACCCCAAGAGGCCTGGAAAACACTGTGATAAGAGAACCAGCCTCTCCATGAAGGGTCACAGCATTCCTACAAGAAGGCATCTGGGAAGCAGAACATTCATTTAAAAATGCAAACTGCATAGTCCTGTAAGTAATTAATTGGGAAACATAAGTTATACTTGAACTAAAATGGAACCTTTGATTACACTTAATGTCTGGTGGATGATTAATGTTTAAACTGCTTCTGTTTGCTAAACAAGGGATTTGTCTTTTCTCACCATCTGAAAAATCTTATTTAAAACACTTAGATTCAGAGATGTGATCATTTCTTTGAAACTTAGCGGACTGTTAAATTGAATTCATGCTGTCCTTCCACATCTCCAACCTATGCAAGAAATATGAAAATGGAAACTGATGGGCAAGGCCTGGACATGTTTCCACTGCCACTGTGCTGATGCTTATTAATGCAAGTCAGCCCTGTACAAAAATCTACCACCTGGGCCAAGATAAACGGGGAAAGCAGAATTTGGTGCTTGGGCAACTTCCCTTCCACATCCAAAACAGAAGTTTCCTAACTTGGAATATTATTTACTATAACTGCAAGCTTCACTGAGACCATTATTTTAATAACTCCCAAGTTGCACTGTCTATGGATTTGGAATGAAATCACGTCACCAACGAAGTTATTCCTTCTACCACTAGTAGAGGCCAGTGGCTGGCCTCAACACAAGGACCAGAGCGCTATAAAAAGAAGCAGGACTTTGGATGCTAAAGTCAAGAACCCCTCTCTGGGAATTCCCTTTTTGTCCAGTGGTCAGGACTTGGTGCTGTCACTGCTCAGGACTCAGGTTCAATCCCTGGTCCGGCAAGCAAGATTCCACAAGCTGGGCAGCACTGCCAAAACCAAACAAACAGCAACAAACAAAGACCCTCTCTCATTCCCAACTTTTAATAGTTGAGATGTGATTCATAAACATGGATGATGGGCTCTAAGTGCTAAAAAATGGCCAGTGATGTCTGAAAATTGATTGCAATAACACCCACCACTATTGTTGTGGGGCCAATTTACACACATTCTTCCATTTAATATAAATAATCCTGCCTGTGGATATGATTTACCCTATCATGAGATGAGAAAAATGAGGCTCAAAATGGCTAAATATGGCTTGTGTTCAAGATAACAAAGTTAACATGTTACAGTATCAAAATTAGAGCCCAGGTCACTCTAATTCAAAAAGCTTGCTCATTAATATTGCCCAGCTAGGAATGTCCTCCCATACTCCAAGCAAGGACCACCAATTCTCCAATCAAGCCCCCTGAAAATGAAAAAGTGACACATCTCATCATTCTTTGGGAAGGACAAAATAAAGCTAATTTTAGAAGTCTATTGAAAAAGGATTAAGGTGCTTCCTGTTAGACAGCCAATACAAGCAGCTCTCATTAGCACAAGGAAAAGCCAGTTTGTATGATAGGCAAAGGAAGCAGCCTCAGCTTTCTTTTGTGATTCTCAGCTGGGTTGCCCCTTTAAGAAGCTTAGCCCACATAGTCACACTCATAGATCCTCCAAATCAAAACCTTTTTCAAAAACCACCCAGGAGAGATTCCTAATTACCGAGGAGTAAGACATATCTTCTCAGGAAAGAACACTGAAGCAGTTTCTCTGAAAGCCAGTGAGTTTCAACTTTTCAAGAGGAATCCATCTAGAGGGGTGATTCACACAATTTGTGAGCTTTATTCAATTCCAGCAAACTTTTATTGGTAACTGCTCTATGTAGGAATTGTTCAAAATGCTGCAGAAGAGGCAGAGATGTGTAGCATGAGATAGCTGTCCACCAGAGGTTCACAGTTCATAGGGTAGAACAGATACACACCTAATATATATGGTCTGGCAGACAGTAGTAAGTCGCAAAATTGATCTCTGAACAAAATGCAAGAGGAGAGCAGGTCAGAAAAAAAATGATGCTAATGAATAGGAAGGGTAGAAACAAGCTGAGAAGGGGTTGTAGAGAATGTGAGTTCTTCGGATAAAGAAAGGCAAGTAAGACGTGGACAGGGGCTGACATCCCAAAAGCACCGAAGAGAGCACGTATGCATCCGAGAAACAGGGATAGCCTGGGATGGTCGAACAGTAGCGTGATTGTGGGAAGGTGGAACAGGAAGGGCAATCAGCCTAGGAAGATACTGGAAGCCTAGTGCACGGTCATCATTGTCAGAATTCTACAGACCCTTGCTGCTCAGAGTGCAGTTGAGGGGATTCCCTGGCGGTCCAGCAGGTAGGACTTGGCACACTCACTGCCCAGGGCCTGGGTTCAATCCATGGGAGGGAAGCTAAGATCCTGCAAGTCATGTGGTGAGGCCAAAAAAAAAAAGAGTGCATTTGAGAGACCAGGAGAAATTTGCTAGATGTTCAGAAGCCCAGGCCCCACCCTAGACAAATCACACCAGGATCCACGATTTTTTAAGAACCCCAGGTGAATTTTTGCACATGAAGATTTGAGAAACACTGCTGAGGATTGGAGGATTGTGGAGATCCATTGAAAGTTTCTAAAGAAGGGGAGTAGTCTGACCTTAGCTGTGCTTGGTGAATACAACTTTGTGAAGCGATGTGGAGGGCACACAACATGGCCATTTGAGGAGCAGTTATTCAGTGAACACATTCTTCACAAAAATATGACCAGTTGTCTTCTGGAATAATAATTATTAAATGATACCCCAGTAGTCATAGCTCTATCGCATTTCACTTTGATGTAACTCAGACATTAATTTTTTAAATGCCATTTATTCATCAAATGGGAAGATGAAGGGAAATCTGCTTGCTGCCAAAAGTAGACGTGTTTTTCACTCTAATTAACAGATCTGGAATCTATGTAACCATGCTTTGTGATTTTAGATGGTTCAAACCCTCCTAATGCTATCTGAAATCTGATAGCCAAGAACCCTGTAATATGAGATAAAAATTAATCAGGCAGGCCCAATGCCCTAATTCCAGAATAGTCTGTAGCAACTCACACCCTCCCACATTCCCCAAACACTCATTTTGAAATACCCAGAATAATCTTCCTCATTTTCTGCCCATACAGTTGCGGAGTGTTGTAATTCACTGTTAGACAGCTGCAACCTTCCTCCTTGGAAAAGAATACTTCTTGTTAAGGATGCAGTCATTCTCAAAGCTTTAGTTTATTTCTTAAACAGTGATGTACCCACCAGATGTTGAGATAGCCTAGCCCTAGAAACCTCAAAGACAGGCCACAGCTAACACGTGCGTCCCTGCTTAGAGGTCAGTACTACAAACACCCTCCCTAGGTTACTTATAATCTCCTCTGCTTCAGCAAACCATCTAAACCACGCTTGTTGGCAAATCCTGAAAATAACTCCTTACTAGCTGAGCAAACTTTAGCCCTCCCCTACAAGCAGATAAGAAAATGCCATGCAGCTAGAAGGCGAGAGGTAGCCAATTTTAATCCTCAACTATCTCCTCCCTCCACAAAACAGCCCTGCTATCTTCTGATCTTTACTATGAAACTGCGGAGATGAGAGGAGAGAAAAAGCTGAAAGAAGATAAAATCTCTCCACTCCGCGTGTGTGCACGTGCATGTGTGCACACAGTCATGTGGGAGGGGAACAAGGTACAATCACATAAAGACTGAAAATCACCTCAGATGATGATGAGGAAGCGGGACTTGGGAGACTCTGGGGAGTAGAGATGAATAGAGTGAGTAGGCATGTTGGGAGAGGGCTAAGAGGTTAGATTCTGTACTT
The DNA here is from genome assembly GCA_006410675.1 of Oreotragus oreotragus. Classification (NCBI taxonomy): domain Eukaryota; kingdom Metazoa; phylum Chordata; class Mammalia; order Artiodactyla; family Bovidae; genus Oreotragus; species Oreotragus oreotragus. The sequence continues at coordinate 223,275 of SJYX01017709.1, read as the reverse complement.
AGATTATTTGGGAAATGTTGGACTTTCAGTCAAGGGAGGTTTGTTACTATGCCATGGTCTGTTATCTAGGTATAACAGATGACAAGCAGGACAAGTAGGAGGGAAGCGTTTATTCTCTAAAACCACTTTTTCTGTGTTCATAATAACCTCTTGTTTGGCATTATTTTCATTTTTTAAGGCACCTTAGTGTTGGCAAAATGGGTCCAGAAGCAATTAGATCCCTCTAATTTCTTCTGTGAAACTGATGTTTAACAGCTATTTGGGGAGTTTCTCCCCAAGAAAAATTCCATTTTTCCTCATTTCTATTTCAAGATCTCTAATAGTCATTAAATTCTGTTTGACAAGTAATGCCACAAGTAAAGTCACTTCTTAGCTTCTTAAAATCAGTCACAAACTCTATTCCTTGTGGTAAGAGGAGACAGTCTTTGTTCATTGGCATAGCCCGGAAGTCCTCAGAAATCAGACTGCAAACATTGGCTAGTCTGATGTAGTCAAAACCTCTCTGAATCCCTGTGAGCAGCTCTTGCAGAGCAGGGACTCTGCTAGGGAAAGGCTGTGAGAAGACAAATAAGGCATATGGCCTGTCTCACAAGCTTACATAATGTGAGGGAGGCAATCGAAGAAAGGTTCATTTTAATCCAGGTTTATTCTGCAAATCAGTATAGGGATGGCTATCCATGAAGGGTCAGAAAAAGTTTCTTGGCCTGTTAGGGAGAATTTTGTCCAAAAGTCAGTTCTTAGGAGTTCATTCTAATGGAGAATTTCAGTAGAGCTGAAGTTAACCAAGCAGGGTTAATCAGCTCTGAGACCAAAAGACAAATATCATATAGTATTAGTTGCATGTGGAATCTAAAAAAAAGAATGATACAAAGGAACTTATTTATGAAACAGAAACAGACAAATAAAACAAACATGGTTACCAAAGGGGAGAGCGGGGATGGAGGGGTGGGGGGGGATAAATTAGGAGTTTGGGGTTAAAACATACACCCTACTATATATAAAATAGGCTTCTCTGGTGATTCAGATGATAAAGAATCTACCTGCAATGCTGGAGACCCAGGTTCAATCCCTGGGTCAGGAAGATCCGCTGGAGAAGAGAACAGCAGCCCACTCCAGTATTCTTGCCTGGAGAAGCCCATGGACAGAGATGCCTGGTGGGCTACAGTCCATGAGGTCGCAAATAGTCAGACACAGCTGAGCAATTAACACTTTCACTAGTTAGTCACGACACATCACTGTCAAGTGGTTTAGAATGAGCAAGGCCCACAGAGCTGGATGGACTGTCTGGATCTGAGCCTGGCTCCCCATTTACCACATGCAGGACCTTCGACTCAACCTTTCTGTGCCACAGTTTCCTTATCTGGGAAATGGGGATAATCATAACATCTACCTGTCTCCTGAGAAACCTGTAAGCAGGTCAGGAAGCAACAGTAAGAACTGGACATGAAACAACAGACTGGTTCCAAATAAGAAAAGGAGTACATCAAGGTTGTATATTGTCACCCTGCTTATTTAACTTATATGCAGAGTACATCATGAGAAACGCTGGGCTGGAAGAAGCACAAGCTGGAATCAAGACTATGGGGAAAAATATCAATAACCTCAAATATGCAGATGACACCACCCTTATGGCAGAAAGTGAAGAAGAACTAAAGAGCCTCTTAATGAAAGTGAAAAGGAGAGTGAAAAAGTTGGCTTAAATCTCAACATTCAGAAAACTAAGATCATGGCATCCGGTCCCATCACTTCATGGGAAATAGATGCGGAAACAGTGGAAACAGTGGCTGACTTTATTTTGGGGGGCCTCAAAATCACTGCAGATGGTGATTGCAGCCATGAAATTAAAAGACGCTTACTCCTTGGAAGGAAAGTTATGACCAACCTAGATAACATATTCAAAAGCTGAGACACTACTTTGCCAACAAAGGCTAGTCAAGGCTATTGTTTTTCCAGTGGTCACGTATGGATGTCAGAGTTGGACTGTGAAGAAAGCTGAGCACAGAAGAATTGATGCTTTTGAACTGTGGTGTTGGAGAAGACTCTTGAGAGTCCCTTGGACTGCAAGGAGATCCAACCAGTCCATTCTGAAGATCAGCCCTGGGATTTCTCTGGAAGGAATGAGGCTAAAGCTGAAACTCCAGTACTTTGGCCACCTGATTCAAAGAGCTGACTCATTTGAAAAGACCCTGATGCTGGGAAAGATTGAGGGCAGGAGGAGAAGGGGATGACAGAGGATGAGATGGTTGGATGGCATCACCGACTCAATGGACATGGTTTGGGTGGACTCCGAGAGTTGGTGATGGACAGGGTGGCCTGGCATGCTGCAGATCATGGGGTCGCAGAGGCAGACAGGACTGAGCAACTGAACTGAACTGATACCATCTACATCCTAGGATTGTCATGAGGAGTAAGTGAGTTAATATTTATATGGTCTTTAGAATAGTGCTTGGCCTTAGTAAATGTTTTAAAAGGTTATGATAAATAAAAGTCAATATCATGAGCTCCTTCTCCATTCAACTTGTATCAAGATAGGTGGTAAACCATAATTTATTCCAGATAATACCTTCTTTTCTATGGATGGCATGACCTTTCTCTGGGGGAAAGAGACCATCTGTCTGAAGTAGCCTTGCTCTCTACCAAAAAAGGTCTGCTAGGATTATATTCCAATCAGACAGCTCCATCTTCCCTTCCCACCACTGAGTGAATCGCATGCATTTTCCTAAGATACTGGCCATGGTGAAGTCCATCATCTCCCTCTCAGAGGAAATATATAATCATCCAAAGGTAAGAGGTGGCCTCATTGTATGGAAATAGAGATTCCAGGGTAATAAATCCTTAAACTATAGTCCTATATATTTTTTAATCACTCTTCTTTTAAATTCAACACTGAAATTAATGACATTAATTGGTTTTTTTGCCTAATCTCAGATTATAAAATTGATCATTTTAAATCTTCTGTTTTTCCTATTGGTGTCCACAAAAGTTAGCAAATAACCTTCCTTCTCTAGAAGGAAATTCTTGTAAAAAATCTTTCTTAAAAATTTCACTTAGGCATCCCCATTATCCCCAGACTGACAGACTTCTACAAAACTAATTTCCCCGTGGTCTTATCAGAGGTCTGTACTGAAGCAGCAACCACATGGAAACTATTTATAAGCTGTATGAGACAAGTAAATGCCAAGAAGCAAAATTGGCTGCCTTTAAGATTTTACACAGATATTCCAAGTCCCAGAGCTATTTCTTTTCCAAATTTTTAATAATTAGTCCTTCTCTTAAGCTTCGACCCCAGAAAAAAAGAAAAAGAAGAAAGAACAAAAGCTCCCTTCGGAGGATGTTTTTTAGGACTGTATTATCCTCCTTTGTCACGCGGCTTAATAAGCTTCCCACTGAGAGGTTCAGGAGCCACAGCCACACACATCCCGGGCCCACTGCAGATAAAAACTCAGCTGACACACACTGAGTCCCTGACCTGCAAGTTCACACTCCCTGTGTGTCCAGACGGCCATTTTCCTGAGTGCAGGCTGACAATCCTGTCAAACGAGGCTGACCACCAGCCTCATTTTCAATTGTGAGTAAAATCAGGATTTGAAGCCAGCTTTCTGAAGATCAGGCACAATGACATGAACTTGGTCCCCTAATAGATCACTGTGGGCAAGAGACCAAATGCTCTATGATGCTGCTGGCAAGATGAATTCTATTTCAGCCTCACTCATCCTCTTTCGCCTCAGCTTAAAACTTTCAAAGAAGTTTAATCAGAGTTTTCAAAACTCCATGTTTATCCTTTGTTTAAAAGCAATTTTTTTTTTGTTCCTTTGGGAAATCATCTTACAGATGGCCTCAGGAGGAAAATTATATATTTGATATTTATTCTGAGGGCTGTGGGTTCTCACAGGAGCAGAGTTTAGAGCAAAAATCTTTTGTGGATTTAGGAATTCTGAGTGAAGAAAGAACAAAAATTACACATCAAGCCATTTTTGAAAGAGCAAAAATTATATATCAAGTCGTTTTGAAGTATTTTTAACATTTTCTGTCCAGAAATGCTGAAAGTAAATAATAATGCCTGAAAATTACAATTTACCTTCTGAATTTGGCTTTGCTGGAGCAGGTAATACTTAAGAAAGCATTACCAGTAAATATTGAAACATCACAGAAATATTGATGTCTTACTCTGTGCTCTTCTTAGCAATTTTTAAATGGGCCAAATGGTATAAATTCACCATTAAACCTGTAAAGTACAAATATTTCTTTCTGATCCTTAAAGTAGAGATGTATACTCACAAAAAAAAATCAATTTGTCAACCTTGTGTGTACATGACACTTTTCATTTTCCCACTCGCTGAGAACAAATGCAGACAATGTACACTACTGAATGAAGTGACATTTAGAGAATTGTGATCTTTTTCATTACTGCCTTAGTCACTCTTCAAATTTTTATTTTAAATATTACATGAATAATCATTTTCTACATATTTGAAATCCAACCAGCAAAATTCCTTGCAAGGCAGCAAAATTTTCACCTTCTCAAATCACCCTTTTATGCTTATTGTCAAACTGATACATGTAATGGCATCAAAAAGGCTGAACAAGTAGAAAACTCAGGCTCTTTGGGTGATATTTTACAAATGTATCCAAGTTTTCACTTGCCCTAAAGTCACTTTTTTTTAACCTTGAACTTATTCTTTCTGGATCTAGCCCAATCTTAGTTTCATGACCACGTGATTCTAACTGCTGAACTAGAAGAAGCTAATTTAGAGTCTCACGTGGCTCAGTGGGTAAAGAATCTGCCTGTATTGCAGGAGATGCAGGAGACACAGGTTCGATCCCAGGGTCAGGAAGATCCCTTGAGTGGGGCATAGCAACCCACTCCAGTATTCTTGGATGGACAATCCCATGGAAAGAGGAGCCTGGTGGGCTAGGGTCTATTGGGTCATAAAGAGTCAGACACAACCAAAGCAAGAGAGCATATGTGCACACACATCAGAAAAGCAACATGTTTACCTCTTGAAAGAGGTAGCTGATCATTGATGGTATTGCCTTCTATATTTAGAATATTCTTAGTCATATCTTGCAATGTGAAAAATGATTTGGGGGGAACCCTGCTGTTTTGCCCACTGAGCACCTTTTCCTGAAGTACCTTCATTTTCTTGAGTAAACCATTTCTCAGCTTCCCTGATATGGAGCTACAACAGACACCCCAGCCATCCGGCTTCAAGCATGTCATACTCTGGGAAATGAAGGTCTTGTTCAAATCAGGCCTATCTAACACCCATGCCAGACTCAGATAATTCTTTTATTTGTTTCTTAAAAAAAAGAGTGCTGCAGGATTTGGCATCTTATTCCATTTTCTAGTTGAAAAAACTGACTCAGAAAGGTCAGAAGAGTTAGGTTCCCTTAGCTATCAAGAATTTGTGTCTAAGTTGTAAAACACATGTAAATCAGTGAAGTTAGAATACACTCTTTCTCACCATATACAAAAATAAACTCAAAATGGCTTAAAGACTTAAGACATGACACCATAAAACTTCTAGAAGAGAACATAGGCAAGACATTGTCTAACATAATCATATCAATGTTTTCTCAGGTCAGTCGCCCAAGGCAATAGAAATAAAAGCAAAAATGAACAAATGAAACCTAATCAAACTTACAAGTTTTTGCACAGCAAAATAAACCATAAATGAAGCAAATAAATAAATAAGTAAATAAATAAAATAACCTAAGGAACAGGAGAAAATATTTGCGAACAATGTGATCGGCAATGGTTTAATTTCCAAAATATGCAAATAGCTCATACAACTCAACAACAAGAACAACAAAACCCAACCCCCAAATGGGAAGAAGACCTAAACAGATATTCCTCCAAAGAAGAAAGACAGATGATAAGCAATTAAATTGAAAGATACTTGCTCTTGGAAAGAAAGCTTTGACAAACCTAGGCAGCATATTAAAAAGCAAAGATATTACTTTGCCGACAAAGATCCTATCTGTATAATCAGAGCTATAGTTTTTGCAGTAGTCGTGTACAGACTTGAGAGTTGGACCATAAAGAAGGATGAGCACTGACGAATTGATGCTTTTGAACTGTGGTGTTGCAGAAGACTCATGAAAGTCCCTCAGACTGCAAGGAGATCAAACCAGTCCATCCTAAAGGAAAGAATATTCCAATGAATATTCATTGGAAGGACGGATGCTGAAGCTGAAACTCGAATATTTTGTCCATCTGATGTGATGAGCTGATTCCTTAGAAAATACCTTGATACTGGGAAAGATTGAGGGCAAAAGGAGAAGGGGTGGCAGGGGATGATTTGGTTAAATAGCATCACTAACTCAATGGACATGAGTTTGAGCAAACTCTGGGAGACAGTGAGGACAGGGAAGCCTGGCATGCTGCAGTCCAGAAGGTCACAAGGATTTGGACATGACTCAGTGACTGAACAAAAACAGCAGGACACACTGATGACACTGAGAGAAGAATATCATATGATAAACCAAAATGGAAAAGAATATTTCAAAAAGAATGTGTATATATATATATATATTTTACACATATATATGCATATATGTATTATATATATTTCTTACACACACATACATATATATGTTTTTTACACACACACACATATATATATAATATATGTATGCAGCTTCCCAGGTGGCACTAGTGGTAAAGAACCCACCTGCCGATGCAGGAGACATAAGAGACCCAGGTTCAATCCCTGGGTTGGGAAGATCCCGTAGAAGAGGGCATGACAACCCATTCCAGCATTCTTGCCTGGAGTATCCCATAGACAGAGGAGCCTGGCGGGCTATATTCCCTAGGGTCACAAAGAGTCAGACCCGACTGAAGCAACTTAGCATGCACATGTGCATATATATGTATAACTGAATCACTTTACTCTACGGCAGTAGTTAACACAACATTATAAATCAACTATACTTCAATTTGGAAAAAAAAATGTGCGTCTAATTGGTCTGCTCCCAAGACTTGGATTCCATAAGGAGTTACCTTGCTGCTGCTTCAGACCACAAGCAAAATATAATGGTGAGGGTTTGAAGCTTGTATTCAAATCCCACCTCTGCCCCCTTCCCAGTTTGGAAAAGTGAAGTAAGGCTAGAGATGGACAGCCCAAAAGACATTTGGTTGTAAATATTAGAGAGTACGTAAAAAGCACTTAGCACAGTGCTTCCTGTGTAGCAAAGTGTTCAATAAGAAAGGGGCTATCAGAGCACGGCAAGTCCCAAGCTAATTTAAGATACTCCACATCATACTGCCTTCAAAACATCTGTAGAGTTAAGATGCAATAGTCTCAGCTAGATTTTTAGTCAACCGGGGCTTTAATAATCTTAATTAATAAAAGCATCTTTCATTAAAAGTTACTACAGCCAGGCACCTTGATGAGCACTTTCTACACAACATCTTCATTGATTCTCACAATCATGCAATGAGTGAGAAATTAAACCTGTTTTATAGCTGACAAGCCAAGGACTTGGAGTGGTTCTGTATACGGCCAGCTAGTTATATGGAGGAGTGGAGCTATAAACCCAGGCTTTTACTATAGTTCTGTGAACTACCCTTTGATTATCTCCATAGCAGGATATGTAGCCACCTGTCTAAATGTGCCTGATCTATTTTTCCTTTGCTACATTAAAAAGATGGAATGCAAGCATTTCTACTCACTTCCTAGAAAATGTGAGAGCTCAGACTTCCCTACCTTCCAAGAAAGGGAAGAGGCACAGAAACAGCAGCCTCAAGCCCCAAAATCAGCCTCACCAAAGACAGGCTGAGGGCCTGGTTGAAAGGCAGAAGCAGAAGTGATGAAGAGCATCACTTGGAAGCCAGCCTGCCTCGGAGCACACCCCACTTCCACTGCTGACAAGCTTTGTGACCTTTGATAGGGGCCTTAACCTCTATGCTACTCAACAGCTGCCTCAGTTTTCCCTTCTGTAAAATGGAGGTAATATTAGCATCTACCTTATAGGGTTCTGAGAATGAACTGTTAAGCCACTAAAGAGTGTCTGGCCCAGAGTATATGTGGGCTATTATTTATACAATATTTGCCAGCTTTAGAGTGGGCAGAGCTATGTCACTATGAGACCAAAATAGGCAACACGCACACCCTATGCTTGCACCAGCAGTTTCTCCTGTTGAGGCTCAGAGATAGCTCATTTCTGAAGGAGGACATTTTCCCTCTACTCTTTCAGGTTCTTGGCTGAGAACTCCCATGACAGAAGATTAGCCAGAGAAATGCAAACACATATTCAATATCATGTATCCTTCTTGTACACTTGGAAGGTATTCAGCAAAACTGAGCAACTCTCCAAAATGACCAAAGACACCACCAGGCCACTGTCTATGGCTTCTCCAGGTAAGAATGCTGATGTAGATTGCCATTTCCTTCACCAAGGGATCATCCTGACCCAGGAATTGAACCTGTGTCTCCTACATTGCAGCTGAAGTCACTAAACTCATTTAAGTCCACACAGCAGAAGGAGACATTATGGAGGTCCTCTTTCATCATGAAATGAGCATACATGTGGCATTGACAGAAGTGAAGGGGATAAAATCACTGAGGAATAAAAGAGAAAAAGCACCAGCATAAAAAAAAAATCAGATTTTACATATTAGTGGATAGAGACCAGCCATCTGTTTACCACATCCGCCGTGTGCCAACCCGAGGAAGGTCACGAGGAAAACCGCCGGAAGGGCCTCCTGATATAAAGATCAGTGCATCAGAAACAGAGGCTCATGAAGGACCAGTTACGTGGCAACACCTCACTCCTCAGCAGGACAGGTAATTTCTCACACCAATCAGTCCACTGCTAGAAGGGCTGAGGAGGAAAGAATCCCTGCTGCACATTTTCCTGTCTTTCCCCAGATTCTAAATTTTCACATAGAAATCGGTTGCAAGCACATTCATCTCTGAGATTCAGTGTATTCTCCCTCCCACTTCCCTTTGTTCCTTCAATCCTGGGGGGACGCTCCAGGTAGACAGGAAACGGGGCCCAGAAGCATGGCAGCCTATGTGTGTCCCTTTTCAGGAGGATGTGTGGTCCTCAGTCTCCTCCCATTGAACTTACACGTTCTATCGTGGGACAAAAATTTAAAGAGTCCTGGCTTCTTTGGAGTTCGCCGCTCTCAGCACAGCCCTCAGGACACAGAGCCTGTAAATGACTTGGTGGTATCCTCTGTGCTCTGAGTATATAATTTCAGCAATCAGGACTAGCTATCGGTATTTTCATATCGTGGTTTTTTAGGCAGGATTCCTTGTTCCCGACCAGTAATATCAATCCCGATCTTGGTTACCTTTCAAGAATCTATCTCAACGGTCACATGCTGGTTAAATAGAGTGGATACAATATATGCATATCACTTTCTAATTAGTTCCCTTTTTTCCTCTTGAGTATAAAATATCATTGAAAGTATCCTTAAAGAAATAAATGGGAGATATGTGTGTAGTCCACACAAATATCTTTAGGTAGCTGGGTTTCACTCAAATGAACCCAGACACAGAAAATGTATCTGCCTTAACTAATAAGAACACCACTCTTTTCCTCTCTTATTGAAATGGGATTGCAGGCCAGGGAAGTCAGGGATGATTGACGTAGAGAATTTGGGGTTCAAACTGATACCAAGAGCACAAATGTGCCCAGAGCTGCCTCTAACCAATATGATAAATGTGGACACATCCCACGCCTGCCCAACCCTGAAATTCACAGGCAGTCCTGTGAATTTCAGATCACACAGCGACATCAGTTAGCGTTGTATGTTCCACAAACAGCACAGTCAGGAGAGCTGCAGCCTCCGTGTGCCCAGGGCACATTCTGCAGCAGAGTGAATCTGCGCTGGTAACAGGAACCATTCCACAGGTGTTTTCAAAAGGGTGGCCTCTTCCCTGTCCTTCTGATTATGTGAGTGGAAGTGAAAGTTTCTCCCATATGTGGCATAAAATCAAGGAAAAAATTACCACCATATCTCTTGCCAACATCGTCTCCTGGATGGGGTGAGATTTTGAAGGCAGCTGGAATGATTGCCTGGCCCTTTGTATCTGGAGCAAAGCAGTTTCTTCTCCCCTGTTGGATTCATGTTTTGGGATCCCTAGTGCTGCCGTAAGAAGTTCTAGAGCACCAAAGAGCCCAACACTCAAGCAGCTCACGTAGGAATGGCTTTAGCTTGTAATCTGATGTAAGAATTGAATGATCGTGTTCTGTAAATACATGGGATACATTTTGCCTTTCCAAATAAAAACTCTAACATGTTACCTCTCATAAATGAAATAAACAAAAAAGTCATAATCAAGAAAGAAGTGAGAACCCACCCAAATAATTTCTTCTGAATCATCTATCTGTTCCTTTTCTCTTTTCCCTACCTTCCCAGAGTCTGTTATTGCCCACGAGGAACCATGAATGCGGAAGCAAGAAGAAAAGGAAAACAGAAACATGTATTTATGTAAACTTGTATTGATTCAACTAGGAAGAGACCCCACAGCTTTCAAGGTCTGAGTCACAAATCATTATGATCAGAAATGCTGATGTGCTAGGAATACGCAAGGACTTTTACTTGTTACCACGGCTCAGGCCTGTTGCAGAGCTAAAGTTGACCTGACAAACATTAAATATAGTTTTGAGCCTCCATTTATCAGGTGACATTTTGGGAAGAGGAGGACACGGTGGCCGGCCATGAGCCCAGGCTTGTATATGCTGCTCCCCCTGTAGTCACAGACAGATCCTCATTCGGGAAAATCAGAGGGAGGTCACATCACCTTTCCAGACATGAGAAAACTTTGTTCTTTCCCAGATGACCCAAAATGTTCTAATTATTGGTTATTCCCTCTGGTTGGAGATGCAGCCAGCAGGCACGTAGAGTGCAGTGAACCCGCACGCGCACAGCTGTTATCTTTGACTTGTGGCCAAAGCAAAAACTGGAACTGAATTTACCCAGGCAAGTGTAAAGGCTTCTGCTTAAAGCAGCTATTTTCTAAGCTAGATAAACAGCTTTGAAATGGAGAAGAAATGAACTCTTTTCTAGAACATCTGAATCAAAGTGAGGTCAACGTCTCGAAGACAGGATGTTAACAGAGATTACCCACACAGGCTGCACAAGTCTCCAGGGGAAGAATCATGCGGCTTCCATGCCTCCAGGCTGCATGTGCTTCTCTACCTGTTTCATCGACTTGCTTTTCGTGTTTGGAAACAACCTTCTGCATTCGAGAATGGAGCTATGTTGAGTTAGCTAGCACATGACATAAAACAGCAAAGGACAGCAAACCACTGTGCTGGAAGCTTCCACGAGCCGGCAGGGGCATAGGCAAGGGGCCTCTTTTTCCAGGAGCCCAAGAGTCCTTGTCTGGCAGTCCAAGGGCAGGAAGAAACACAGTAGTTTCACTCTGGGCTTGAGTCAGTGATTCTGCCCTGTGAATTTCCACCAAGAGATGACATTAACAAATACCTCGCTTTTTATAGTAAGCAATGGGACTGGTAAGAAATAGCTGCTGGGAGAAGCAGGGAAAAATCACCCTCCCTGCTCCTTATACAAACTCCTTGTGCCTGTGCTAATCTGGCAATCCATCTTGCAATCACCAAGCAGAGCCGAGCAAGGCAGCAATTCACACGGCAACGGTGCTCCTCAGAGCTTTTCATAGCGTGATGCCTATCGCGGCTGCTTATATTGGAGCAGCAGGTGGGTATAAAATAGCAGATTCCAATCCTACAGAAGCAGCGTCCCAGGGTAGAAGAGGAGATGATTTTTTTTTTCCAGTAGAGCAAATATGCATATCAATGTACCTGAATGGAGAGCAGGGTCCTGGTGAGCTGTCATCAGCAGCAAATTCATCTGTACTTCCATGTCAAGTGGTCTATTTTGGCAATAACAAGGCTCATGTAGCAAGGATTTGAAAAGCCTATTTCTCTTGATCCCAACGGGGTTGCAGACCATGTCTGCAATGCAGACAGCCCTCCACCTACTCTCAGCTTTCATGCGTTTCCCAGTTCCCTCTCTAAAATGGCACCAGTTTTCAAGGCCTTTCAGCACGACGCGGCCCGACGTAGTAAGGCGCAACCAGCCATCGTGGCCTGTTCTCAAATGTTCTATCGTGAAGGCAGTCAGCTGCATAATTGCTGTTGACTTCATAGCCAGTGGGCAGGGATAGTTATCAGAAGTCCATTGAACAAATGGATGGGACGTTTCAAACCTATGAGCATCAAACTTCTCCAAAAATAACAAGAAGTGACAGCTGAAGTCATGCTTAACAGAATTGGTTTTAAAATGTGAAATGGGTTTTAAAAGCAGCCCTGCCTTCTCATTGGGTGTGAATGAGGCTTAGTGTGAAATATCACAGGAGGGGAAATCCCTGTCAAGGCCAAGACTCCTGCTTTGTTCTCTGCGTTTGACAAGTAGATATCTCTAGATGACACTTGAAAGGACGACAGCGTGTGGGCAGCAGATGGGTGGGTGGCCGAGGCTGTGTGAAACAGCTCCAAGAAAGCCTTCCTGCCAACCTCACAAGCAGTGCATTAAGACCTCTCCTTGTAACAGTTCCAAACCTGTTCTTCTCTCGTAATTTGTTCATCAGAAGTCAGCAATGGAAACTGTGCCTTCATCTTCCTGGGACTGCCGGCTGGTTGTCTGGTTCCTTCACCCTTCTACTCAGCTAGTGGTTTTCTTAGAATTCTCCAACAGTCAAATCAGCAAATGTGTTCTGTGAAAGGGCAGGTGGCAAATAGGTTAAAAGTTAGCGGGCTGTACAGTGTCTATCCTGGAGGAGGAAATGGCAACCCACTCCAGTATTCTTACCTGGAAAATTCCATGGCCAAAAAGAGCCTGGTGGGCTACAGTTCATGGGGTTGCAAAGAGTCAGACATGATTTGGCAACTGAGCATCCACAGTCTCTATCATAGCTACTTATTCAGCCATTGTAGCAGGAAGCCTGTTACAACACAGACTAGACACAAATGAGTGAGTGTGGCCAGTTTACAATAAAACTTTATTTACAAAAATAATTTGGAATGGGTGGTTTAAGGAGGAGGGGATATGTGTATACATGTAGCTGACTCACGCTGCTCTAGAGCAGAGAGTAGCACAGCACTGTAAACAATTACACTCCAATAAAAAAACGATGGAAGGGGCCAGATTTAGCCCTCAGGCATAGTTTGCAGACTACCTTCTCTAAGGCACTGTTATCATAAACAAAACTGACCCTGAGAAATATCGTGAATTTTCCGTTTCTCACCCACATTTCAGTAACCTGTGATAGATTGTTAAGAGTTAATTCCCTGTACCCCCATCTGTTCAAGCCTTCCACTAGCCTTGTTTCTGAGCAGTCTGCTGCCATATTGACTGTTACAAGTTGAATTGTCTCTTTTCCAAACCTCAGTACCTAGAATGTAATCATATTGGGAGATCAGGCCTCTAGAGGTGACTGAGTTAAAATGATTATGTTAAGGTGGTGCCCTGATCCAAACTGATTGGTTTCCTTGTCTGAAGAAAGGACCCCAGGGGAGCACAGGCAGAAAAAAGACCAAGTGAAGAGGCCACCTACAAGCCAAGGAGAGAGGCCTCTGAAGAGACCAAGCCTGTCAGCACCTTGACCTTGAAGGTGCAGGCTCCCAAACTGTAAGAACACACATTTCTGTCTTGAAAGCACCCAGTCTGTGGTGCTTTGTGGAGGCAGCCTGAAGCAGACTAATATGCTGACTCTGGGCCAAGCATGTGACTCCCTCAGGCCGGTGAGACAGGAAAAATACAACATAAACAGAGGCTGAAAAAGTGGCTCTTGCTGCTCTCGAGACCTCTGCCAGTGACCTTGTGAGCATTAATCTGCTGGATGGTCAGAAACACATGGCCAGTCCCGTCATCACCCCAGCAAGCAAGTCAACCCCAGAGGCAGCCACCTCGTTGACCAGCAGCTGCCCAGCAGTGCAGGAGGATGCAGCTGACCTGAGCAGGAGGACCAAGGAGCTGACCCTGCTAACCACTGACCCACAGGCAACTGTTGGTGTTTGCAGCCACTAGGTCTGGGGGTAGTTTATTACACAGACCAGATAAATACCTGCTCTGTCATTAGCACCTTCCTTGTCTTCTCTCCCCCATCACTTAGACTGACCCCCTTGCTTCTGGCTCACCTGGGCTGCTGCAAAGTTGCACTTTCCTCTCCCTCCACAAGCCCCAGTGGTTCAATCCATGCTCATCCAGCCAGGACCCAGCTCTCTACTCACTGGTTGTATTCATTTCCTATTGCTGTGATGGCAAAAACAAATGACCACACACTTAGAAGCTCACAGCCACACACTTTTACTGTCTCACAGTTCTGTGGGTCAGAAGCTTGACATGGGGCTCCAGATTCAATCGAGGTGTCGGCGGAGCTGTGTTCATTTATTGGCGCCTCCAGGGGAGACTGTTTTCCAGCTCATTCAGACTGTTGGCAGAATTCAGTTCCTCACTGCTATAGGAATGACATCCTTGTGGCCTTGCTGACTGTCAGCTGAGGGCCATTCCCAGCTTCTAGAGGCCACCCACATGTCTTAGCTCCTGGCTCCCTTCCTCTATCATCAAAGCCAGCAAGATGGGTTGAATCCCTCTCAGAGTTAGACTCCACCCTGCATTTCCATCACATTTCTCTGGAAAATTTCCCACTGGAAATTTTTTCCCAGCTGAAATTTCCCCAGCTGGAAAATTTCCACTCTTTAATGTACATGGGATGAGATTGGATCCATCCTGATAATTCGAGAAGGACATGGCAACCCACTTCAGTATTCTTGCCTGGAGAACCCCATGGACAGAGGAGCCTGGCAGGCTACAGTCCATAGAGCGGCAGTCGGACATGACTGAAGTGATTTAGCACATGTGCACCCAGATCATCCAGGATAATCTCCCATCACCATAATTTTTATTGCATCTGCAATCAGTCAACCACATCTGATTGTCCTAATCAAGATGGAGGAGTAGAAGAACATGCACTCATCTTCTCCTGTGAGAACTCCAAAATTACAACTCATTGCTGAACAACCATCAACAGGAGACTGTTGGATCCCACCAAAAAAAGATATCCCACATACAAGGGCAAAGGAGAATCCCCAGCAAGATGGTAAGAGGGGTGAAATCACATTTAGAATCAAACCCCATACCTGCCAGAGATGTTCAGAAGGCTCAAACAAAAACTTGTGCACACCAGGAGACCCCACAGAGACTGAGCCAGACCTGCCTTTGAGTGTTTGAGTGTCTCCTGTGAAGGCACGGGTCAGCAGTGACCTGCCACAGGGGCAGGGACACTGGGTGCAGCAGTCGTGGGTGTGGCATAAGCCCTCTTGGAGGAGGTCGCCATTAACCCATCATAGAGCCACCAGAACTTACACAGGCCAGTGGAAACAGACTCTTGGAGTGCACAAACAGAACCTTGTGTGCACCAGGACCCAAGAGAAAGGAGCAGTGACCCCACAAGAGACTGACCCAGACTTGTCCATGAGTGTCCAGGAGTCTCCCGCGGAGGTGTGGGTCAGCAGTGGCCTGCTGCAGGGTTGGGGGCATTGAGTGCAGCAGTGCATGCACAGGACTTTAGAAAGTGAAAGTGACGTCACTCAGTCATGTCCGACTCTTTGCGACCCTATGGACTGTAGCCTACCAGGCTCCTCAGTCCATGGAATTTTCCAGGCAAGAGTACTGGAGTGGGTTGCCATTTCCTTCTCCAGGGCATCTTCCCAACCCAGGGATCGAACCTGGGTCTCCTGCACTGCAGGCAGATGCTTTACCATCTGAATCACCAGGAAAGCCCCAGGCCTTTAGAAGAAGGACTCGATCATCTTCATTACCTCCACCATAGTTTGGTCTCAGGTCAAACAACAGGGAGGGAACACAGCCCGACCCATTAACAGAAAATTAAAGATTTACTGAGCATGCCCCTGCCCATCAGAACAAGACCCAGTTTCCCCCACAGTCAGTCTCTCCCATCAGGAATCTGCATTAAGCCTCTTATACTTATCCCTCAGTGTGAAGACAGAATGAAAACCACAATCACAGAAAACTAGTCAAACTGATCCCATGGACCACAGCTTGTCTAACTTAATGAAACTGAGCCATGCCAGGTAGCACCAACCAAGACAAATGGGTCATGGTGGAGAGTTCTGACAACATGTGGTCCGCTGAAGAAGGGAATGGCAAACCGCTTCAGCGTTCTTGCTTCAGAATCCCATGAACAGTATGAAAAGGCAAAAAGACATGACACTGAAAGATGAACTCCCCTGGTTGGTAGGTGCCCAGTTTGCTACTGGACATCAGTGGAGAAATAACTCCAGAAAGAATGTAGAGATAGAGCCAAAGCAAAAATAGCTCCCAGTTGTGGATGTGACTGGTGATGGAAATAAAGTCTGATGCTGTAAAGAACAATATTGTATAGGAACCTGGAATGTTAGGTCCATGAATCAAGGTAAGCTGGAAGTGGTCAAACAGGAGATGGCAAGAGTGAACATCAACATTTTATGAATCAGTGAACTAAAATGAACTGGAATGGATGAATTTAACTCAGATGACCATTATATTTACTACCATAGGCAAGAATCCCTTAGAAGAAATGGAATAGCCCTCATAGTCAACAGAAGAGTCCAAAATACAGTACTTGGGTACAGTCTCAAAAATGACAGAATGATCTCTGTTTCCAAGGCAAACCATTCAGTATAACAGTAATCCAAGTCTATGCCCCAAACACTAATGCTGAAGAAGCTGAAGTTGAATGGTTCTACGAAGACCTACAAGACCTTCTAGAACTAACACCCAAAAAAAAGAAGAAGAAGATGTCCTTTTCATTATAGGGGACTGGAATGCAAAAATAAGAAGTCAAGAAATATCTGGTGTAACAGGCAAATTTGGCCTTGGAGTAGAAAATGAAGCAAGGAAGGTGTTAACAGAGTTTTGCCAAGAGGAAAACTGGTCACAGCAAATACCCTCTTCCAACAACACAAGAGAAGACTCTACACATGGACATCGCCAGATGGTCAATACTGAAATCAGATTGATTATATTATTTGCAACTGAAGATGGAGAAGCTCTATACAGTTAACAAAAACAAGCTGACTGTGGCTCAGATCATAGACTCCTTAGTGCAAAATTCAGACCTAAATTGAAGAAAGTAGGGAAGACCACTAGACCATTCCAGTATGATCTAAATTAAATTCCTTATGATTATACAGTGGAAATGACAAATGGATTCAAGGGATTAGATCTAATAGACAGAGTACCAGAAGAACTATAGATGGAGGTTTGTGACATTGTAGAGGAGGCAGTTATCAAGACCAACCCCAAGAAAAGGAAATGAAAAAAGGCAATATGGTTGTCTGCGGAGGCCTTACAAATAGCTGAGAAAAGAAAAGAGGCTAAAGGCAAAGGAGAAAAGAAAAGATATACTCATTTGAAGGCAGAGTTCCAAAGAATAGCAAGGAGAGATAAGAAAGCTTTCCTCAGTGATCAATGCAAAGAAATAGAGGAAAACAATAGACTGGGAAAATCTAGAGATCTCTTCAAGAAAATTAGAGATACCAAGGAAACATTTCATGCAAAGATGGGCACAATGAAGTCAGAAATGGTATGGATCCAATAGAAGCAGAAGATATTAAGAAGAGGTGGCACAATGCACAGAAGAACTGTACAAAAAAGATCTTAATGACCCAGATAGTTTCACTCACTTATAAGCCATGCTGAATGTGAAGTTAAGTGGGCCTTAGCAAGCATTACTACAAATAAAGCTAATGGAGGTGATGGAATCCCAGTTGAGCCATTTCAAACCCTAAAAGTACATGCTGTTAAAGTGCTGCACTCAACATGGCAGCAAATTTGGGAAACTCAGCAGTGACCACAGGACTGGAAAAAGACAGTTTTCACTCCAATCCCGAAGAAAGGCAGTGCCAAAGAATGCTCAGTTGCACTCATCTCACACACTAATGAAGTAATGCTCAAACTTCTCCAAGCCAGGCTTCCACAAGAACCGTGAACTTCTAGATGTTCAAGCTGGATTTAGAAGAGGCAGAGGAACCAGAGATCAAATTGCCAACTTCTGTTGGATTATCAAAAAAGCAAGAGAGTTCCAGAAAAACATCTATTTTTGCTTTATTGACTATGCCAAAGCCTTTGACTGTGTGGATCACAACAGATTGTGGAAAATTCTGAAAGAGATGGGAATACCAGACCACCTGATCTATCTCCTGATAAATCTGTATGCAAGTCAGGAAACAACAGTTCGAACTCGACATGGAACAACAGACTGGTTCCAAATAGGAAAAGGAGTACATCAAGGCTGTTTATTATCACTCTGCTTATTTAACTTATATGCAGAGTACATCACGTGAAATGCCAGGCTGGATGAAGCACAAGCTGGAATCAAGATTGCTGGGAGAAATATCAATAACCTCAGATATGCAGATGACACCACCCTTATGGCAGAAAGTGAAGAAGAACTAAAGAGCCTCCTGATGAAAGTGAAAGAGGAGAGTGAAAAAGTTGGCTTAAAGCTCAACATTCAGAAAACTAAGATCATAGCATCCAGTCTCATTACTTCATAGCAAATAGATGGGAAAACAATGAAAACAGTGAGAAACTTTATTTTCTTGAGCTCCAAAATCACTGCAGATGGTGACTGCAGCCATGAAATTAAAAGACGCTTGCTCCTTGAAAGAAAAGTTATGACCAACCTAGACAGCATATTAAAAAGCAGAGACATTGCTTTGCCAACAAAGGTCTGTCTAGTCAAAGCTATGGTTTTTCCATAGTCATGGATGTGAGAGTTGGACTATAAACAAAGCTGAAAGCCAAAGATTTGATGCTTTTGAACTGTGGTGTTGGAGAAGACTTTTTATTTTCATTATTGACACTAATAGAGAAGACTGTTGAGAGTCCCTTGGACTGCAAGGAGATCCAACCTGTCAATCCTAAAGGAAATCACTCCTGAATATTCATCAGCAGGATGGATGCTGAAGCAGAAACTCCAATAATTTGGCCACCTGATGCAAAGAACGGACTCATTGGAAAAGACCCTGATGCTGGGAAAGATTGAAGGGAGGCGGAGAAGGTGACGACAGAGGATGAGATGGTTGGATGGCATCAGCGACTTGATAGACATGAGTTTGAGCAAGCTCCGTGAGTTGGTATGGACAAGGAGGCCTGGCATGCTGGAGTCCATGGGGTCAGAAAGAGTCAGACACGACTGAGCAACTGAACTGACAATCACATTGGCAGAAATTTTTTTTTGTTGTTCACATAGCATAGGTTCTCATAGGTTCCAGGGGCAGACATCTTGGACAAAAGTAGAGTCTGTTACTCTGCCCACCATGGGCAGCAACTTGTGGCAATGTAATCAGAGACAGTAGTTCTTACCAACTCTCAGTCACAATGGGAATTTTTGAAAGGCTCACTGCAAACCCTGTGTGGTCACTTTCCCACTTAGCCACCATCACTGCCACTCCAGTCCCCCTACATCAGTTATTTATTCTGGACTAGTCTTTGCCCACATCTATGTACTCCTCCATGTTTGCAGCTCTTATCCATACTTTGTTGGAAATTAGGGTAGGTGGGCCATGATTCCCTGAATATGAGGTTTCCAAGAATAGTGTCTGGATTCCCTTATGTCATTGTCTTAGACAAGAGAGCTCTGACAGGAAGTCTTTTTTCTAGCCAACTGTTTCAAACTCTACTAAACTTACATCTGAGATTGTGTGCAAGAAAAAAATGCCCATGTTATAAGCAATGTCACAATTTCCTACCCCTCTCTACTTAAAATTTTGCAGACTGGTTTATTGCAGTTAATTAGAGCTAGCAGAATCCATTCTATATCAGTTAGGATGACTTCAACTGCAAGTAAAAGAAACCCTGATTTAAACTGGCATACACAATATGAAAAATTACTACTTCACATTACAAAAAGCACAGACACAGATAAGACTTCAGGGTTAGTTAATTCTGAGGCTCAGAAGAATAATCAAGGTTCGAATTTTGTTCTCTCTCTCTTCACCCTGCCATCCTTGGTGTCGTCAAGCTGGAACAAGGTTTCTGCTGCACTTCCTGACATCACATCCAATTACAACATCCAGAGGAAGGAGAGAGTGCCTCTTCTTGTGTCTGTATCTTTGTGTGGAAACGTTTTTCTACAGTTTCCCCTGTAGACTTCCCCCTGGTTTCATTAGCAGAACTGACGTCATTTTAAAGCAAGACAAGGGAAGGAGAACGTATCACGTCATCAAGCCCTTCCCCAAACACCCTTTCAAATAACAGCTACTCCCCAACCTGGTCTTCCTGCATTCCCCTTTGGCCCTGCTGAGGCCCCATTCTCCTTAGTTTTCATCACCATGTGTTTTGTTCTGTTGTCTGTGCATTTCTTTCCACATATACTATGACATCAACTTCATTGTGTAAGGAATCTGGAACATTCTTACTCAACTAAAGTAAGGCTTGGCCCATGATCGAGGCTTGGCCTCGATATTTGTTAAATAAACATGATACCCCTGGTACCAATCAGGCCCTTGGAACTGGAGGTATGATCTGCTACCTCCTTGGGCTGCAGTGGGGAGGACTGGATTCTGAACAAAGGTGGGTTTATGTTAAGGGTGGATGGCGAGACTGAACGTTAGATAGGCAACAGACAACCTCACTCTAAACCCCATTGGGTTTCTCACCATCACCGCCCCCTAGTGGCCTGGAGAACCGTGAAAAGAGACTTTGGTCACCGCAGCTCTCAGAAGGATTCTCTGGTTTCAGGTACTCTTCCGAGATGAACCCGACTCACAAAAGCTTCTGTTCACAGATCCATTTATCCTAGCATCACTCAAAGTAGAAGGGAAGGTTACTGAGGTTGTCAAGTCCACTGACCTTTATTTAACCCTTTGCTACTTTAATATTTGTAACACTTTATATAATTTACCCATGTAACTCTGAGGAAGCCGGCTACCTAAAGTTTACATAGTAATAAGAAGGGGGCTTATTCTGGAAATAATTAGAATATTCTAAAGCAGTTAGTTGAGACAATGAAAGGAACTAAGGAAAGCCATTAGGCTGAAGTCTGGCCATTCACACTACTCCACTGAGGCAAGCCTGAGCAAAGCGTGGAGAAAGGCAGAAGGTGTTCCTCACGTAGGAATAGCTCATAATATTCCTCATCACACTTTTTCTTGGAGTTCTTGAGAATCCCAAGGTAGGAAGACACGAGGTCTCTCTTCCAGAGGCCCCTCTCTCGGAGAGGAGTTGGTATATTCACCGTGGAGAGACATGGATGACAGTCCTGGAAATGCTTTCCCACTCTCTTTCCCAAAAGATTTCTCTATCCTTGCAAAGGAAACAAGGGGACTGCATGGTCTGTTTGTTCATCCAGAATCATGGAATGGGACAATCCTGCAACAGCCACTATGACCCAACCTAGCCCAGACTCCAGAGCTTTCTTCCCACTTGGACCTAAATGATACTGACTTCCCTCAGAGTGCAAAGCCTTCTACCCCTGCTGTGTGCATGCATGCTCAGTCGCTTCGGTTGGTTCTGACTCTTTGTGACCCTATGGACTATAGCCGCCAGTATCCTCTGTCCATGGGATTCTCCAGGCAAGAATACTGGGATGGGTTGCTATGCCCTCCTCCATGTGATCTTCCCAACCCAGGGCTCAAATTCCAATCTCCTGCATCTCCAGCAAGCAGATTATTTACCACCAAGCCACTGGGGAAGCTCTTACCCGACTTAGCTGCTGCTATCTCCCAGGTTTTCTGCTCCTTCAAGGAATTAACTTCCCTTCCCACTTTCCCACCAAACCAAAGACAACTGCACCCAACTTCCTCCCCTGGGTCCTCAAGCTCCTTCTTGATATTCCTTATGGTCTCTAGAGCCAGCTCTTTTGAGAAAGTCTTAATTATAACCAGTGTCTTTATTATTTATTTTCTTGCTCAAATCATTCCAGCTTTAGACGTTAAGAGGTACTTCAGGTTGACTGCTGCACTCTTACAGCAAGCACGCCTCCTTTTTTCTAGCACTTCTTTATACCACAGGATGATCCTGGTTAACCTTGTGTTTTCCCTGCCCAGCTTCTGGAATCAACCTCTTCTGTATGAAACCCTGGCTTCTTTTATTGAAGAATGGTGTTTGGAAACCAGTATATGGGCACCCAGTATACTCAGCACTATTGTAGTATCATTGCTTTTTGGACCCCCTCAGCAGACAGAGCTAGGGTACCTGTGTGTATTCTACCCCAAAGATACACATGTATTTTGGTACCCATCTCTCTGCTTGTATATATCAAAGTCAAGGAATTTATACTGATGCTGATTTCAGGCCAACACCATGGATTTTGTTTTAGCCTTCCCTCTTCCTCCAATAATGAGAAACCTGGTTTATTGCCTACTTTTGTTGTTCAGTCACTAAGTTGCTTCTGATTCTGCAAACCCATGGACTGCAACACACAGGGCTCCTTTATCATTCACTGTCTCCTGAAATTTGCTCAAACTCATGTCCATTGAGTCAGTGATGCCATCCAACCATCTCTTCTTCTGTCGCTGCCTTCTCCTCTTGACCTCAGTCTTTCCCAGCATCAGGGTCTTTTCCACTGAGCTGATTCTTCACACCAGGTGGCCAAAGTATTGGAGCTTCAGCCTCAGCATCAGTCCTCCCAATGAATATTCAGGCTTGCTTCCCTTTATGATTGACTGGTTTGATCTCCCTGCTATCCTAGGGACTCTCAAGAGTCTTCTCCAGCATGATAATTCAAAAGCATCAATCTTCAGTGTTCAGCTTTCTTTACAGACCAACTGTCACATCCCCACATGCATACTGAAACAATCATAGCTTTGACTTTACAAACCTGTGGCAACAAAGTGATGTCTCTGCTTTATAATATGTTGTCTAGGTTTGTCATAGCTTTCTTTCCAAGGAGCAAGCATCTTTTGATTTCATAGTTGCAGTCACTGTCTGCAGTGATTCTGGAGCCCAAGAAAATAAAATCTGTCATTGTTTCCACTTTTCCCCCTTCTATTTGCCATGAAATGATGGGACCAGATGCCCTGACCTTAGTTTTTTGAATGCTGAGTTGTAAGCCAGCATTTTCACTCTCTTCTTTCATACTCATCAAGAGGTTCTTTAGTCCTCTTCACTTTCTGCCACTAGAGGAGTGTTATCTGCATATCTGAAGCTGTTGCTGCTTCTCCTAGCAATCTTGATTACAGCTTGGGATTCATCCAGCCCAGCAGTTAGTGTAGTCAATGAAGCAGATATTTTTCTGGAATTTCCTCACTTACTCTATGATCCAATGAATACTGGCTAATATGATCTCTGGTTTCTCTGCCTTTTCTAAATCCAGATTGTATATCTGAAAGTTCTCAGTTTGTGTACTGCTGGAGCCTAGCTTGAAGGATTTTGAGGATAACCTTACTAGCATGTGAAATGAGAGCAACTGTACAGTAATTTGAACATCTTTTGGCATTGTCTTTCTTTAGGATTGGAAAGAAAACTGACCTTTTCCAGTCCTTGGCCACTACTGAGTTTTTCAAGTTTGTTCTCACACTGAGTACAGCACTTGAACAGCGTCAGTTTTTAGAATTTTTAAATAGCTCAGCTGGAATTCCATCAACCTCCACTAGCTTTATTCATAGTAATGCTTCCTAAGGCCCATTTGATCCACATTCCAGGATGACTGGCTCTAGGGAAATGACCACATCATCTTGGTTATCTGGGTCATTAAGACTTTTTTGTTTAATCCCTTCTGTTTTTGTTAGACCCTTACCATTTCTGTCTTTTATCATGCCCACTCTTGCATGAAATATTCCCTTGATAGCTCCAGTTTCCTTGAAGAGAGCTTTGGTCTTTCCTGTTCTGTTGTTTTCCTCTATTTCTTTGTAGTGTTTATTTAAGAAGGCCTTTTTGTCTCTTCTTACTATTCTCTGGAACTCTGCATTCAGTTAAGTATGTCTTTCCCTTTCTTGCTTGCCTTTCCTTTCTCTTTTCTCAGCTGTTTGTAAAGCCTCCTCAGACAACCACTTTGTCTTCTTGTCTTTCTTGTTCTTTGAAGTGATTTTGATCACTGCCTCCTGTACAGTGTTATAAACCTCTGTCCATATTTCTTCAGGCACTCTGTCTATCAGATCTAATCCCTTGAATCTATTCACCCTCACTGCATAATCATAATGGATTTTGTTTAGGTCATACCTGAATGGCCTAGTGGTATCCCTACTTTCTTCAATTTAAGTCTGAATTTTGCAACAAGGAGCTGATGATCTGAGCCACAGTCATCTCTAGGTTTTGTTTTTGTTGACTGTATAAAGCTTCTCCATCTTCAGTTGCAAAGAATATAATCAACTTGATTTCAGCATTGACCGTTTGGTGATGTCCATGTGTAAAATGGTCTCTCATGTTGTTGGAAGAGGGTGTTTGCTATGACCAGTGTATTCTTTTGACAAAATTCTGTTAGCATTTGCCCTGCTTCATTCTGTACTCCAAGGCCAAAAATGCCTGTTACTCCAGTTATTGCTTGACTTCTACTTTTGTATTCCAATTCCCTGTGATGAAACGGACATCTTTTTTTGGTATTAGTTCTAGAAGGTCTTGTAAGTCTTCATAGAACCATTCAACTTTTTTGGCATCAGTGATTGGGGGATAGACTTGGATTACTGTGATGCTGAATGGTTTGCCTTCAAAACAAATCAAGATCATTCTTTCATTCTTGAGATTACACCCAAGTACTGCATTTTGGACTCTTTTGTTGACTATGAGGACTACTCCATTTCTATTAAGGGATTCTTGCCCACAGTAGTAAATATAATGATCATCTGAATTAAATTTGCCCACTCCCATCCATTTTAGTTCACTGATTTAGTTCATTCCGATGTTCACTCTTGCATCTCTGGCTTGACCAATTTACAATTTACCTTGATTCATGGACCTAACATTCCAGGTTCCTATGCAATATTGTTCTTTACAGCACTGGACTTTACTTTCATCACCAGATACATCCACAACTGAGTGTCATTTTGTTTTGGCTCAGCTGCTTCATTCTTTCTGCAGCTATTCATAATTGCCCCCTACTCTTCCTCAGGAGCACAATGGACACCTTCAGACTTGGGGGGCTCATCTTCTGGTGTCATCTCTTTGCCTTTCATACTGCTTATGGGGTTCTCACAGCAAGAATACTGGAATCACCAGATACATCCACAACTGAGTGTCATTTTGTTTTGGCTCAGCTGCTTCATTCTTTCTGCAGCTATTCATAATTGCCCCCTACTCTTCCTCAGGAGCACAATGGACACCTTCAGACTTGGGGGGCTCATCTTCTGGTGTCATCTCTTTGCCTTTCATACTGCTTATGGGGTTCTCACAGCAAGAATACTGGAGTTGATGCCATTCTCTCCTCCAGTGGGCCATGTTTTGTCAGAACTCTTTACTATGACTCACCAGCCTAGGGCATGGCTCTTGGCTTCATCAGTTCAGTTCAGTTCAGTCACTCAGTCGTATCCAGCTCTTTATGACCCCATGAATTGCAGCACGCCAGGCCTCCTTGCCCATCACCAACTCCAGGAGTTCACTTAAACTCATGTCCATCAAGTCAGTGATGCCATCCAGCCATCTCATCCTCAGTTGTCCCCTTCTCCTCCTGACTGTGGCCACTGCTGAGTCTTCCAAATTTGCTGGCATATTGAGTGCACCACTTTCACAGCATCATCTTTCAGGATTTGAAATAGCTCATAGAGTTATGTAAATACCTTCACCACAGCAAGGCTGTGATCTGTGAAGGGAAGTGTCTACTTTATTATTTACCATGTAAGTGGTTATGGAGTCTCTAGTACATAATCAAATTTTTCAGGATTTCTAACATAGACCCTGTGAGAAGCATATTCACTAACTAGATTATAGCATTTGTATAGTGTTATTTCGTCTTTGGTCTTACAATATTCAGTCAAAATACTGTTTTTCAAATTTACTGAGGTTCACTCTTTTCTAGCAGCAGGCCTCTTGACTGAAGGCTTATTCAAGCAATATGTGTCCCTTCTCATAGGCATAGGACTACTTTTTCATATACAAATGACCTTAGAACATTGGGTTTTAACATCATGACCCCCCTTCTTCTAATGGGCAGGCACATTTAAACACATGCCTAAGGTCCTACTTTTAGATCCTCAGCCTAAACAAGTGTCAGATATATGTTGTTCTAGATCTTTAAATGTCTTCTTTACAATATTAAACCTCTTAATTAAAGAAGGAGAATGGGCCTGAGTCTTGTGTATATTGCATTTATGCTGTATTATTTTTCTGTACAATACTTTGGATGCCTGAGATGATCATTATAAATTTCTTTTTATTATTCTAAATTTGTATTATCCCCTTAAGTGGTATATTGGATTGCTACAGTTCACAACCTCCAGCCATAAAATACAAAGCAATAAAATCTTCTAATTAATGCACACATATGCAAAGTTTGTAATTAAATGCAAAGCTATAATTGGACCCAGTGCCCCATCTAACACAAAATAGCAATGAACTGGGCAGAGGGGGGAAAAGCTGGAGTATTCAGCATTGAAGTTGAATGATTATTTACAGTAACTTAAACAAAAAACATTATTCCAGATTTTAGAAGAAATAGCCATAAAACCAAGAAGGAGAAAATTTGTCTCAATTTATCATTATATAGGAGGATAAGATCTACTATATTCATGACACACCAAGGTGGGGGAAGACTGTCACAAATTTATAGATGTGGTAGCTAGGAAATAAGCTCATCTATAGACTATAATCTGCCCACATATACTCCTACATAAACATGCACACACACACACACACACACACACACACACACACACACTTTCTCTCTCTCCCTTCCATCAGGAGACTTAAATTCCCACTTCCTTTTTGAGTTTTTGTCCTCCACATTTCTAAACATACATTATTCCTCTTGCTATTAATGCAGTTGTTCATCTTTGACTACATGTTAAGGATGTAATCAATGATAATTTCAAATGACAATTTCAAAAAATCCACAAATACACTTTTCACAAATACCTTGTTTACAAATTTAAAAAAAACTAAAAATAATGATTTAGGAGTTCTGAACTGTATATGAAATGGAAAAAAAAAAAAAAACCCACATTATTGTATTAATTTGGGGCCCTAACAGACCAAAATGGCTTCTCCTTTAGCCTTCTGATTGAACACTAACTGTCACCACCATCACCACAGTTGAGAAGCTATGTTCTGGAAATCATCTGTCGCTCCTCACTTCCCCTCTGCCTGAGGCATGTTAATCCATCAGTACATCCTACTAATTCAGTCTCCAAACTCAGTGTGAATTCTCTACTGCCACAGTCCTAATCCAGCCTATTTTTATTGATTAGCTGGGCCACTGAAATTATCCCTTAACTGTTACCCAATAATCATTTTTCCCACCTTGAATCTATTCTCTATACTGCAGTGAGTGATCTTTCATAAATATTAACTTATAACTCCTCTCTAAAAGAATGGTAAAGTTGTTTGTTTTGTTTTGTTTTTTCCTTCTGAGGGCTCATCTTGACCACACTTCACCACATTCTCTGAATGCAAGCCCACAGCCATCCTTTGGTTCCTTTCTGCTCAGTGCTTTAACCCATTCCTCCCACACTACACCTAGTGAGTTTCTACCCATCAGTCACATCTCAACTCAGATGTCACTTCCTCTAAGAGTCCTCCCTAACCTCACCAAGTGAGACAAGAACATCTCACCTATTCTGAAAACTTAATACACTTTTTCTCCTTAACACTGATTATAGCTGAAATTCTACATTTACTTCAAAAATTATTTAAATACTGTCCTTCTATCCCTCCCCAACTGTACTAGTCAGAATTGTGTCCATTTGCATTCTGGACAGCATTCTTAGCAGCAAGGAGAGGATGCACCTGGCACCTAGTAGGTGGTCAATAAATATTTATTCAATGAATACTGCATAGAAAAGGAATAGCCTGAGTATATGGCACTTTCACTTTTGTCTCCTTTATCAACCATCAACAGCAGGTGAAATAAAAATCCTGTCAGTGCATGTAAATCTCCTATTGTGATACCTGAAGTTCCGCTGAGCTCCAGACAGATGGAAGGCCCGCAGCCGGCTCACAGAAGCACTCTCAGGTTTGACCTGAATACCAAGTGGAGAGCAGGAGACCGCTCCAGGGCAGAGAGCCAGCAACCTGTTGACATCCATAAAATCCAAGGCCAGCTCTGGCTTTGACCCTCTCATGTCCAGTAAAAACATGGTCAAGATGGAGAGCAGGAATAGGCTAATTTCTTGGAATTATCCCAGAAAAGCTGAATATATGACCAATATTTGAATATATGACCATTTATCAGTCACTCTTCTATGACCTAATCATGTGCAATCATCTTTTCAGTCTCAAAAAGCAGGAAACTAACTGTTTCAATGGTAAGTTTTCTTCTTTCTGCCATGTCCAGGTGACATATTTCAATAAGATAAAAATGAGGGTAGTGCTTTCCGAGGCTCCCTTTTCTAGCTCCCAGAAAACACTCTGACCTTGGAACATGGAGGCAAGAGAGTATTCCATCTGGAGAGGAGACACAGCACCTCCTAGAAGGAGCCAGGAGCCAAATACTAGGCCCAAGGTATGCACTGAAGGCTCGCCTGCTATGGAATGGAGTGGCATGCAAGGATCTGGTCCCAGCGGCCTGGCTGGCACAACAAGGCATCTCCAGGTGGCAGGATTTCTGGGCATCAGATGATGCCTGAGGTGGACTGTGAAAGATGCAGTGCAAAGAAAAGGGACACTAGGAACCAGGCAAGCAGAATCAAGGTCCACAGCCAAGCAGATGGTCTGTGAATAGGGGAAGGGAGAGAACTGAAAAACAAAGAGGGTGAAGCTGACCAGGCTGACTCCCTCCCTCAGCACACGCACTTGTCCTTGAATCTTACTGAGACTCTATTTGCAGGCTCTTAATGAGTCATTTTCTGATCTTTGTCTCTTGAACAAACCTGCCAGGAAAACCTCCAATCCTGGCCCAATTCGTCTCCCTACCCTTGCATTCACATACCTGATCAGATGATCATAGAACTCAGGAGAGAACTCTGTTGTATAGAATGGCACAGTTCCTAATGAATGACCCCCTCCCTCATCTGAGCCCCCACATGCCTAGTCACTTTTCACCAGATCCATCCAAAAATGTTAACACGTGAGCAGGCTCTTTTGCACACTCTCCTCTGCCATCAAATTCTATTTCTAACTTGACTCTCAGCCAACTGCACCTTCTATTCTACTGGGGAAACTGAAAGTCATAGAGTAAGAAATACCTCAACGTCCTGCCCCTACTTTTTGACCTGAAAAGCTGTCTGGATCTTTGCTCTCTTCCTTTCCACCGCAGAAGAGATGGTTCTTCAGCTGCTGGAGCCAAACGCCCCCTGTGCACTCAGGATCACATTTTATCCAAGTCCTCAGAGAACCTACTCCAACAAATGCATCCTCCTTTCATCTCCTGGGTCTTCAACTTCTGTGCGACTCACTCAGCTCAACAGATAAGTCTCTCCCTGTTTAAAATAATTGTTATCCTTTTAACTCTTTCCTTCCCTACTTTCACAGGTGGCTCAAAGCCTTTTTTATAACCTAACGATTTCTACTTGGTCACCTTCTATTCACCTGGCAGGTTTCTGAGGTAGCACTAGTGATAAAGAACCTGCTTGCCAATGCAGGAGACATAAGAGATGAGGGTTCGATTCCTGGATTGGGAAGATCCCCTGGAGGAGAGCATGGCAACCCTCCTCATCACTCTTGCATGGAGAATCCCATAGGCAGAGGAGTCTGGTGGGCCACAGGCCATAGGGTTACACACGACTGAAGCAACATGCAGGCATTCACCTGGCACAACTGAAACAGCTCTCATCAAATCAACAACCCCATGAACACTTTCAGAGAAGGCAGTGGCACCCCACTCCAGTACTCTTGCCTGGAAAATCTCATGGATGGAGGAGCCTGGTAGGCTGCAGTCCATGGGGTCGCGAACAGTCGGACACGACTGAGAGACTTCACTTTCACTTTTCACTTTCATGCATCAGAGAAGGAAATGGCAACCCACTTCAGTGTTCTTGCCTGGAGAATCCCAGGGACGGGGAGCCTGATGGGCTGCCGTCTATGGGGTCGCACAGAGTCGGAGACATCTGAAGCGACTTAGCAGCAGCAGCAGCATGAACACTTTCCTGCCTGTATTTCACTCCCTGCATCTGACACCATGGGCCAGCTTCTCTTCTCTCGGTTCCCGTGACTCCAGCCCCTATCTCTCCATTCCTTTGTGGTCTCTCCTGCTGACTTCTCTTCTGCACCTTTTCTCTTCTCAGCGTTACATATTACTTCTAAGATCTCATCCAGCGGTCATCACCCAACACTATACACAGAGGAATTTCAAATAACAATCCCAACCTCCTTAGTTCCAGACTCCTCTGTCCAACCTGAAGAACACAATTACTACCCCTATTAGTGTTATTTGGGTTAAACAGGCCTGCTAGCTGTTTGTGATCAGTGCCCTCCACTATTTGTGAACAGTAAGCTTCTCAAGTTTCAAACTTATCTCTTTCCAACTGAACGAAGGTCATTCTGTGTATCTGAGTGTGGGGGAAAAAAATAAAGGGCTGGATAAAGGAACCTTCCTTTGTACAACTATTAGATGTGGTTAAAAACAAAGAAAAAAATACTTAATGTTCCCAAACCTTTCACTGGGGCAGGATGCAGCCACAACTTCTGATATGAAGACCACAAACCACTGCCCAAAAATGGGGAAACATATTTCACTTCGGTAATTACAGCCAGAGAAGTTAAAAGAGAAACTAGCTATTACATTTTAGACATTTTTAGCCTTCTCACACTTAACAGTTCTAGGATTCAGAGAGGATCATATCATACAATTAAAGTCTCTCCATAAATATATGAAGCAAATATAAGATGTTTAGTATGGTGCTTCACACAGAGTACATATAATACATGATCACTGATGTTGTTATTCACATCAATTCGATAATTATCTACCATAATCCACTAAAGATATGATCAGAAAACAGAGCCAATCAGAAGTCTATCTTCTATTTATGTGACAGAAACATAGACAGATATAGATGAAGGGTTTTTGTAGTCATCACATCACATTCACTTAGGAGCCTTGCAAGGTGGAAAGGTAATGTAATTATCCTAATTTTACATATAAAGAAGGTGGCCCCAAAAGCAGATCAGTGCCCCCGCAGCAATCAGTTGTGACGTTTGAACATGCAGTTCTGCCTTTCAGATTCCTCGCTTATTTCTTCTCTTTGAGACTGAGAGAAGGGTGCAAAGGAAACTGGAGGACATGGATGCAAAAGATGTCAGAGGGTGAGAGAGAGTTATAAGGGTGTTGTTTTCCAGGTTTCCTCTGTCCCTCAAACTATACAAGGTATCGAGTTGTCGATTTATTAGTGAGTGTGGCTTATGAAATTTATCTCTTTACTTTATCATCCCTGTAAACTGTTTGAACATAGACATTAGCATACATTCATGATTTGTTGCTTCTTGCGCCAGCATGAAAAATCAGGACACAACACTATATCCTACAAAGGCTCAAACTTCTCTTTGAATTTATAATACTTGTTCTAAAGGAGAAGTGAGATTCTGACAAGGATGGGTCAATTGCCCATCATGTTCTTGGCTTCCTGGCTTGATCAGCTAGACCTTCCACAATGCCAAGCATACGCTGACTGCCCTGGATCACCCAAGGTATGCTGGAGGCCTTAGGAGACCATATGTTAGGCATCTGACATATGTTTAAAAAGGAGCTGGTCATATTTCCAAAAAGGATTTCCATAATGTATCTTCGGCACTGCTAGAACCAGCCCTGCAGCTCATCATGTTTAATTCATGCTTAATTACATTTGAATTCATGAACTTTCCCACGAAGCCTTCACAGTCACACTCCCACTGTAGTAGTCTTACTTGCTGAATTCTTCTGTGTTTAAACACAAATGTCAGTACCTTGTGAAGTCTCACAATTATGCTATTCACTATCATTCCTC
This sequence comes from Oreotragus oreotragus, assembly GCA_006410675.1. Taxonomy (NCBI): domain Eukaryota; kingdom Metazoa; phylum Chordata; class Mammalia; order Artiodactyla; family Bovidae; genus Oreotragus; species Oreotragus oreotragus. Next base: position 191,283 of record SJYX01017709.1, on the reverse strand, counting down.
ATCCAGCCAGGAATCAACATAATTTGATGACGCTGCTGCTGCTGCTAAGTCGCTTCAGTCGTGTCCGACTCTGTGCGACCCCATAGACAGCAGCCCACCAGGCTCCCCCATCCCTGGGATCCTCCAGGCAAGAACAGTGGAGTGGGCTGCCATTTCCTTCTCCAGTGCATGAAAGTGAAAAGGGAAAGTGAAGTCGCTCAGTCGTGTTCAGCTCTTAGTGATCCCATGGACTGCAGCCTACCAGGTTCCTCTGTCCATGGGATTTTCCAGGCAAGAATACAGGAGTGGGATGCCATTGCCTTCCCCAGATAGCTGCACAATTATGAAAATACTATCAAGTAGACATCACACATGTGAACCTAGTGCTAAGTATTATTGTAATGAAGTCAGGGAAAAGTCATGAAATTCCTAGCCAGCCTGAACTTAACATGAAGTCATGTAACTTAATTGAAAGTGTTCACACTGAGTGTTTCTAGTTCAGCAATGGAAATTCCACACAAATTAGAGCTGCTTAGGGAAGGACTGCTTCCAGAGTTGCTTTTTTTTTTTTTTTTTTTAAGAGCTTCCATTTTACTTTATTTTACTTTACAGTACTCTATTGGCATACATTGACATGAATCTGCCACAGGTCAGAGTTGCTTTTCACACTGAGACAACAAAATGACCAAATTTACCCTGGCCTTTCATAGTCACTCTGTCTCCCTCTCTAAGTATCATTTAATAATCTCCTACTGCCATGTTTAAATCAAGTCCTACAAAGTTCCTTATCAGAAAGTCATGGAATCACAGCTGAAAGGAACTTTGCAGATGACCTCATCCTTGACGTTCATTTCACAGATGAGAAACACAGACCCGGAATCTCCTAATATCACAGCTGCCGAGCAGTAACCTGGACCTGGGACTCAGATTTCCTGACGTTCAAGACAGGAAATGATTTTCAGCATGAAATAGGGCACATCTCCAAAATGGTAGCTGAATGTTACAAGTGAAGTCTGAAGCTTTGTTCCAACCTGACCAACGGGACACCAACGCTCAAGCTTTGTCTCCTTCCCCACTCAGATGGACCCACCCCCCGCCCTAGTCCATTTTTATGCCTGAAATCCTCACCATTAGAAGTTCTTCTTTGGATTTAAACCAATGGGTTCCTAGGAGAATCTTCCTAGATAGAAAGAGTACATTAGACTGCAGAGGCTGGCCCCTGAAATGGCCCAAGAAAGCATGGCCTTCAAGTCAGCAATCAGGACCTGAATGAATGGCACAGAAGACAGATGATATTCAGAGGTAACAACTAAGGCCAGGGAGGATAACCTGGGCCTGGTGCACAGCCCTGGCAGGGACCTGAAGCCTGAAGGTCTGGGTAGTAAACACACCTCTGGAGGGGCAGAGTGGGTGCTTATGATAGATGGGGGATGAAGGGGCAGAGACTGTGATGAAGAGCATTGACAGGCAGATGCCCCATACCCACCTATTAGGGCCCATGAAAAGTGACCAGTGACCAGCAGTTCCTTCTCAAGAGAAGCACTATACCTCCTAGCAGCATTTTACTTTTTCATTCCTTTCTCAGAAAAGGGAAGAAAATTTCTGCCTCTCCCTTAGCTACTTTGGCCCAAGGTTTTCTCTAAGCGTGTATTAAATACAGGTGCTCATCCCTTAGCTAGAAAGGCCATGGTTTAAGAAAGTCTTCTGAGTTAAGTTCCCAGGCAAATCGTCCTCCTCTCATCCTTTTGGTCAAAAGCTTCCTCAAGACAGCTTTGGTCAGTTTTGAAGTCCATCAAATACAGGAAACGAGCTGTAACTGCCTAGCAGCACCTCTGCCTCCCGCCTCTTTTTCTCTGTCTTCATACCTTATCCATGGGGGCCACACACAGTGGTTACAGTGACACTTAGAGTGACACTTAGGGGCTCTGGGACCTGCCCTGCCCTGCTTTAAAATGGCTGAAGATGGAGTGAGTCAGGCAATTCCCATAGAGCGGTAACCTCCACTGGGGGTGAGATACTGTATTACGGGTCACTTTCTGGTGTGTATAAATGAATCCACTGGGGAGGCCCTGTGCCAAGAGTGGAGAGAAAAACCCAGAAACACAGGTCCTATTCTCCAGAGCTTCCAAATCAACACAGGAGAGACAGTATCTGTGCAGAGATAGCCCACAAAATACCAAGATAGCGAGAGGAAAGGAGAGGGAAATGGGGTGCATGAGAGGGATGAGGGGAAAGGAAAATGAAAATGGGTGAAGGAGAAGGGCTGGGGCACATGTCTCTATGTAGAGGGTGGCACCAGTTAGGTGAGCATTCTGTTCCTGGCATAGTGCTGTGACTATGTATATTATCTTATCTGATGGTGTCTGTGATTTAAATATAAAATTTCCAGAAAGAAACTGGAATAGTTAGTCATCTCCTCAGTCTTACCTCTGGGAAATTAGAGGTAAGTCTTGCTCAGAGGGTAAAGCGTCTGCTTGCAATGCAGGAGACCTGGGTTCGATCCCTGGGTCAGGAAGATCCCCTGGAGAAGGAAATGGCAACCCACTCCAGTACTCTTGCCTGGAAAACCCCATGGACGGAGAAGCCTGGTAGGCTACAGTCCATGGGATCACAAAGAGTCAGACACGACTGAGCAACTTCACTTCACTTTACCTCTAGGAAAAGGAAGTGAGCAAAGGTATACCAATTACAGACAAAGCAAAGCTGGGGCCTGTGAGTTTTGTTTTTTTTTTTTCCTTTGGCTGTGCTGGGTCTTCACTGTGGCTTGAGGGCTCAGCTGTCCTGTGGCGTGTGGGATCTTAGTTCCCTAACCAGTGATCAAACTGTTAGATAGTTAGAAGAGGAAAAAAGAGTCCAGAATGGCAGTGCTTAAAAAACAAGGAAGAGAAAAGCCCATTAAAACAGGACAAAAGAAAGTCTGAGGACTGGAGTGAGGACCTCAGGTAGAACAAACAGCACTCCTGGCTGGTCCAGTTTACACAGGGCAGGCCCAGGGGGAGGAGAAAAGATATAAAAAGAGGAATCAAAGGGCCAGGGCGTCTCTTTCTCCCATGAGTGCGCGCTCTCTCTCTCTCTTCTCTTCGCACATCGGCATGCCCTCACACCTTGAGGATGTATTTTCCTTTGTTTTCTAAATAAAACTGAGGGAGCTGTAACACTGTCAGAGAACAGTGGCGCAACCAAGGGCTTTAATGCCCGTCGCTTCAAATTTTTGTTGAGACGAGACAGAACCAAGGAGATTACACTCCCCTGATTACAAAACCCACCTACCTCCCCTGCGCTGGAAGGCAGATTCTTAGCCAATGGGCCGTCAGGGAGTCCCAGGCCTGTGGTTTGATAGCAGTGACTCAGTGGCAGAAAGTCTGCCTTTTAGCACCTTCCTCTGGGAATATTATCTGCCATTCTGTCAGCTTGGCTGTCAGAGCCCCCTCATATCTGGACAGCACAGTTGCCCAATATCTGTATGTGGGTTTGCCTTGGATTATAACTTCTTCCCTCCTGAGTGACCCCGCATTGTTGTCATTAGTGAGTGATCAAATCCTTACCCTTCAGCTTGTCAGCAGTTCAAGTTTCCAGTGTGCTGGTGGGACAGACCACTGTGGACCTTTGGCCCATCTCTCCCAATATGCTCAGCCATTACAGGTCTCCCTCCTTTTCCTCCACATGCTTACCTGTTCCTCTGAGCACAAAGTCACTCTCAAGTGCCAAGAAGGCAGTGGAACTGAGAGATTAGTGACGCAGAGGTGGTGGGAATGTGGCCGGGAACAAGGGAGGAGGAACACTTCATGCTGAAGACTTTCTCACCCAGAGTCGGCCAGACCTTTGTGTGCCAGCTTTGAAAACGCTGGCCACGACCCACCCTGGGCTTGCCAAGATCAGAGATTCTATTGTGGAATGCTCTCTAGGCTTAGNTCAGAAAAGGGAAGAAAATTTCTGCCTCTCCCTTAGCTACTTTGGCCCAAGGTTTTCTCTAAGCGTGTATTAAATACAGGTGCTCATCCCTTAGCTAGAAAGGCCATGGTTTAAGAAAGTCTTCTGAGTTAAGTTCCCAGGCAAATCGTCCTCCTCTCATCCTTTTGGTCAAAAGCTTCCTCAAGACAGCTTTGGTCAGTTTTGAAGTCCATCAAATACAGGAAACGAGCTGTAACTGCCTAGCAGCACCTCTGCCTCCCGCCTCTTTTTCTCTGTCTTCATACCTTATCCATGGGGGCCGCACAGTGGTTACAGTGACACTTAGAGTGACACTTAGGGGCTCTGGGACCTGCCCTGCCCTGCTTTAAAATGGCTGAAGATGGAGTGAGTCAGGCAATTCCCATAGAGCGGTAACCTCCACTGGGGGTGAGATACTGTATTACGGGTCACTTTCTGGTGTGTATAAATGAATCCACTGGGGAGGCCCTGTGCCAAGAGTGGAGAGAAAAACCCAGAAACACAGGTCCTATTCTCCAGAGCTTCCAAATCAACACAGGAGAGACAGTATCTGTGCAGAGATAGCCCACAAAATACCAAGATAGCGAGAGGAAAGGAGAGGGAAATGGGGTGCATGAGAGGGATGAGGGGAAAGGAAAATGAAAATGGGTGAAGGAGAAGGGCTGGGGCACATGTCTCTATGTAGAGGGTGGCACCAGTTAGGTGAGCATTCTGTTCCTGGCATAGTGCTGTGACTATGTATATTATCTTATCTGATGGTGTCTGTGATTTAAATATAAAATTTCCAGAAAGAAACTGGAATAGTTAGTCATCTCCTCAGTCTTACCTCTGGGAAATTAGAGGTAAGTCTTGCTCAGAGGGTAAAGCGTCTGCTTGCAATGCAGGAGACCTGGGTTCGATCCCTGGGTCAGGAAGATCCCCTGGAGAAGGAAATGGCAACCCACTCCAGTACTCTTGCCTGGAAAACCCCATGGACGGAGAAGCCTGGTAGGCTACAGTCCATGGGATCACAAAGAGTCAGACACGACTGAGCAACTTCACTTCACTTTACCTCTAGGAAAAGGAAGTGAGCAAAGGTATACCAATTACAGACAAAGCAAAGCTGGGGCCTGTGAGTTTTGTTTTTTTTTTTTCCTTTGGCTGTGCTGGGTCTTCACTGTGGCTTGAGGGCTCAGCTGTCCTGTGGCGTGTGGGATCTTAGTTCCCTAACCAGTGATCAAACTGTTAGATAGTTAGAAGAGGAAAAAAGAGTCCAGAATGGCAGTGCTTAAAAAACAAGGAAGAGAAAAGCCCATTAAAACAGGACAAAAGAAAGTCTGAGGACTGGAGTGAGGACCTCAGGTAGAACAAACAGCACTCCTGGCTGGTCCAGTTTATACAGGGCAGGCCCAGGGGGAGGAGAAAAGATATAAAAAGAGGAATCAAAGGGCCAGGGCGTCTCTTTCTCCCATGAGTGCGCGCTCTCTCTCTCTCTCTTCTCTTCGCACATCGGCATGCCCTCACACCTTGAGGATGTATTTTCCTTTGTTTTCTAAATAAAACTGAGGGAGCTGTAACACTGTCAGAGAACAGTGGCGCAACCAAGGGCTTTAATGCCCGTCGCTTCAAATTTTTGTTGAGACGAGACAGAACCAAGGAGATTACACTCCCCTGATTACAAAACCCACCTACCTCCCCTGCGCTGGAAGGCAGATTCTTAGCCAATGGGCCGTCAGGGAGTCCCAGGCCTGTGGTTTGATAGCAGTGACTCAGTGGCAGAAAGTCTGCCTTTTAGCACCTTCCTCTGGGAATATTATCTGCCATTCTGTCAGCTTGGCTGTCAGAGCCCCCTCATATCTGGACAGCACAGTTGCCCAATATCTGTATGTGGGTTTGCCTTGGATTATAACTTCTTCCCTCCTGAGTGACCCCGCATTGTTGTCATTAGTGAGTGATCAAATCCTTACCCTTCAGCTTGTCAGCAGTTCAAGTTTCCAGTGTGCTGGTGGGACAGACCACTGTGGACCTTTGGCCCATCTCTCCCAATATGCTCAGCCATTACAGGTCTCCCTCCTTTTCCTCCACATGCTTACCTGTTCCTCTGAGCACAAAGTCACTCTCAAGTGCCAAGAAGGCAGTGGAACTGAGAGATTAGTGACGCAGAGGTGGTGGGAATGTGGCCGGGAACAAGGGAGGAGGAACACTTCATGCTGAAGACTTTCTCACCCAGAGTCGGCCAGACCTTTGTGTGCCAGCTTTGAAAACGCTGGCCACGACCCACCCTGGGCTTGCCAAGATCAGAGATTCTATTGTGGAATGCTCTCTAGGCTTAGAGGAATAATTATTAACTGTGCCTTCCACAGGCTAGGATTATGCCAGGTGGAGAAAACCCCAGACTTTAATCTGCTCCATCTGAAATGTCAAATTGGGCTTAAACACTTCCTAGGGCTCTCAATGCTGCTGGGAGAGTCAAGCTCTTGATGGCTGAGACCTTCTGTTCTCAGCGCACCCTTTTCTTTTGCATTTCCCCATTAATTAGAATTCTCGGCAAGGGAGAGAATAATCGTTCTGGTTATTATGTACTATCAACAGGCCGTTTTCAAGCTTTTACCCAAAATTTAGTGATTAGACCTCAGTCAGCACTCTTTCTGGCTATTCTCAGTTGGCCCTTCACACTTGCTGAGTAGACAATTGTCAGTCCTGTGGTTCTGAGATTGAGAAAATGTTAGGCTTCCTTCCACCCTTTATCTCTTTGCCAGCAGAGCTCTGAGAGAGGAGGACCAAAGTGCAGGATAACTCACTTCCCTAAAAGAGACAGAGAAAGGCCTCCGGAGGCAGAGAAAATGAGCCCGAAACAACATCCAGCTACTGGAGACAGCTGGGTGCAACCAGGCTGGGAACACGGGCCTTCAGAGAGGTGGATTGGCCCTGGTGCAGTGGTTTAGTCCTTTCCAGGGGTAAAACGAGGCCCGGGCTGAGGGGCCCCGCAGACGGAGACTCGAGGGGGCGCCCAAAGTTGTCAGCCCGGCCTACCTCATCATGACCATCACCGACCATCACCGCCATAGGCGCTGGGCCTGCGCCTGGGCAGCTACTAACCCAGCAGGAAATGCAGTCATCGCTCAGTGTGTCTCTCAGCTCCATCCACTCCTGGGAAATCAGAGGATTATTTTCCCAGACTGTCGAGGGCCTGTGTACACCAAGTTCTCAGGAACAGTCAAAACTGTGTAAAGGTAAGGCGCGCTCCATGCCCCATCGCCTGAGCCGACCCCACCCTGGCAGGACCCCTTTGTCGGCGCTCAGTTCAAACCCCAGGAGACACGAGCCGAGGTGGGAGGCCTCGCCCCACCCCTGCCCCCTACAGCTCCGTAACCAGCCTAAAACCTGTCTTCCCTGCTTTCTTAAACCTCTTCCAGACCAGCTTGGGAACCTGCTTTATTCTTCTCAGTAAGCCTCATCATGTGAGTAATAAGCATTTTCACACCCTCTTGGTGCTATGTAATGTCATCCAGTTGAGGCAGAGGTCCACCCTGCCTTGGTGGATGGCTTACAACACATTGTTCAAAATGCATACAAGCAAATATTTAAAACCTCGACTTGGGGAAATTCTCAATTTGTATTCTTAAGCATAGAAAGCAATTTGTGAAACAAGAGTTGTGTGATTCCTTTTATACAAAAATAAGTATTTGTATATATGTTTTATCTATAAACTAAAACCTGTTAAGGTTGGTTACTCTTGATCAGGGAAGTGGAGACCAGAAAGGGATTGAAAGGTTATCTTCTTCGTTTAATCTGTGCTTACATAGGTTTGGATCATTTACCATAGATGTTATAATGTGATTTATATATAAGCACTACGGATAATTAAAATAAATTAAAATGTTGAGCCTAAAATAATTTTAAACAAATTTTTAAATAGTTTCAATTATCAGACAGGCAAAAGCTTTTTAATGGAGACCCCCCACAATGATGGGGACACTCCACAGTGATGGGGATGTGAGGAAACAGGCAAGATCTGAATTGCCAGGGAGTCAGGGAGAAAAATATAGTATGTATATCTAGATAAGATAAATATATTATATATATATATAATATATCTAGATATAAACATATAGATATATAGATATGGTCTCAAAATGATCAAATCCTTTGGTCCAGTCACTTCATTTCTAGTGATTAGTCCTAAGGAAAAAATTAGAGCTATGCAAAGTAATTTATATAATAGAACCCCTATTGCATTATTTTGAAAGTTAATTTTTGGTTCCATCAATGGAATGCATGCTCAGAGTTCAAACATGAAGCAGGTTATAAGACTTAAGCTGAACATAGCAGCTCCTGCCCTCGTATTTCCCATCTCAGAGTCCATTCCATAGATTCCATCTCTTTCCACACTTTTGATAGTTTTCTTCGGTATGTGTAATTCTATATTTTATTTTTTTATTTTATTTTTTATTTTTTTTTTGTATTTATTTATTTTTTTACACGAACTCCCAAACATGAACCCCCCTCCCACCTATCCTGATACCTTGTGATTTATTCATTGTATCCTGGAATGTGAAGTCAAGTGGGCCTTAGAAAGCATCACTAAGAACAAAGCTAGTGGAGGTGATGGAATTCCAGTTGAGCTATTTCAAGTCCTGAAAGATGATGCTGTGAAAGTGCTCCACTCAATATGCCAGCAAATTTGGAAAACTCAGCAGTGGCCACAGGACTGGAAAAGGTCAGTTTGCATTCCAATCCCAAAGAAAGACAACGCCAAAGAATGCTCAAACTACCGCACAGTTGCACTCATCTCACATGCTAGTAAAGTAATGCTCAAAATTCTCCAAGCCAGGCTTCAGCAACATGTGAACCATGAACTTCCTGATGTTCAAGCTGGTTTTAGGAAAGGTAGAGGAACCAGAGATCAAATTGCCAACATCCGTTGGATCATGGAAAAAGCAAGAGAGCTCCAGAAAAACATCTATTTCTGCTTTATTGACTATGCCAAAAGCCTTTGACTGTGTGGATTACAATAAACTGGAAATTTTTGAGAGAGATAAGAATAACAAACCGCCTGACCTGCCTCTTGAGAAATCTGTATGCAGGTCAGGAAGCAACAGTTAGAACTGGACATGGAACAACAGACTGGTTCCAAATAGGAAAAGGAGTATGTCAAGGCTGTATATTGTCAACCTGCTTATTTAACTTCTATGCAGAGTACATCATGAGAAAAGCTGGACTGGAAGAAACGCAAGCTGGAATCAGGATTGCCAGGAGAAATATCAAGAACCTCAGATATGCAGATGACACCACCCTTATGGCAGAAAGTGAAGAGGAACTAAAAAGCCTT